>JAQQPU010008718.1:0-14757 GCA_029168905.1 Artemia sp. Kazakhstan ARC1039 | reverse complement strand
CCTAAGCTGAGCCCCTGCCCCTAATTTAGTATTTTTTGCTCGGATAATAGATAGACCCACATGCTTTTAAAATTATTTGCTTTCTTTTCAAACGCAACCAAACTACCCCCCCCCCCCCCAAAAAAAAAACAGAAAGAACAAAAGAGCTCATAAGTGAACTAAGATCATGTTAATACAACCAGGGTAAGCGAGAGATAAACCCGGACGCACGGAGAAATTTTTCGTAGCCTATCCACATTCTACCAATTGAAATGTTTTTGTAGCAATCCAAATACAAATAAAAGTGACAGGTTACAGGCTTGCATAACATTACACAGACCTACGACCACTAACCACGTAAGTTCAGCATTGTGTAGTTTCTTGTAAATTTTCAGTTACCGCACAAGTCTTACTTGCTGGTTCAGGTATGCATGTAGGAATTTATTTGGAGGGAAGGGGTCATATTTCTTGGTACAAGATTCACGTTAACGAACTTGTGGCGAAGTGCAACCTGGCTAGGAGCGTTTATGAGGCGGGAGTTTCGTACAAGCTACTATGGGCCTTAACTTTGGGCAAAAGCTACCGCGAGGGAAAAATTTATTGTATAGCTGTGGAGTAATTTTACCATTTTGTTTTAAACTTTTTAGTTCATTTATAGTTTTGTTTGCAAATTGATCAGTATGATCGTGGGTTGTAGTTCTATATGTTGTCTCGTCATTTAGATGAGAATAAATTTTTGTATCATAATCTGTCCTATCCCTAACAATCCAAAGTTTTCTGGTCTACCAAAATTAGACAAGCAAGGCATTCCTTTAAGGCCCATAGTAGCTTGTACGAAAGACCCCACATCCAATATTGGGAAATGGTTATGTACAGCCTTTAAACCTTTGCTTTACTCTCAAAAATCATATATATGTAATTCGGTAGATCTGGTTGAAAAACTCAAAAACGTAAATATCTCAGAAAATACAATTATAAGTAGCTTCGAAATTGTTTCAATGTATACAAATATTAATGTCACAGTATCTGAACAGTTATTAGAAAATAAAATCAAAGAAAATTATCACTTAATAGAAGTTTCAGCAGCAGGAATAGATTGTGATGTCTTAATGACCTTGGTTAAACTCTGTAACAAGTACTCAATGTATTTCCAATTCCGTAATTCTTTTTACCTGCAAATTAATGGCTTAGCGATGGGCGCGCCCCTCTCCGGGTTACTGGCGAATATTTATGTGGAACATATTGAAAATTGGGCATTAGATTCGTATTTTTTAAAACATGTCTTTTGGGGACGTTACATGGATGATGTAATTTCACTCTGGAACTATGGGGAAAATGAGCTTAAGGGTTTTTTAGATCATCTTAATACATACGATAGAAATTTACAGTTTACTTTAGAAATCGAAATCGCAAATAAAATCCCATTCCTAGATGTGTTAGTTATTCGTAGCTTCGATAAACTCAATTTTACTATTTATAGAAAACCAACACAAAATAATATATATTTGCATTTTAAATCAAACCACCCCCCACAAGTTAAAAGAGCAGTCGTAATATCCCTCGTCGATCGGGCCCTAAACATTTGTTCTGATTCCCACATAACAGTAGAATTAAACTTTATCAAGGACATACTTTTTGGAAATGGGTATCCTATTTTATTTATTAATAGTGTAATTAATTGTAGACTGAAGAGACATTCCCGTAAAATTAATGATAGTTTACCATATGATATTTCTGACAAGCCCTTAAACATAATTTACCTCCCCAACATCCCAAAAATCACTACAAATCTTAAAAAAGTTTGCACAAAAAATAATCTGTATGTAGTATTCACAAATAATTTTAGAATCATAAATTTTCTAAATTCTGGTAAAGATAAAACCCCAGTTACTCGCCAAAGAGGGGTCTATCAAATACCATGCGATTGTGGCAAATATTATGTAGGTAGAACACACCCGAATTTACAAAAGCGTATACAACAGCATAAAGATGATATAGTCAAAGCTCTAAATTCTAGTATTTCCGTTGTTTCATCTGATTCTGCATTAGGCAGCCATATTTTTGAAAATCCTAGCCACAATATACTTTTTGATGAATCCGCCCTTATTAGCAATGACCTAGGCATAAAGCAGGTACTCCGAGAATCAATTGAAATCAGACTTAAGATTAATAATAATATTTTCTTAAATAGGGACTTGGGGGAATATACACTAAATGCTCTATACACAAATTTAATTAAAAATGATCTTGCAAAATATTTTAAAAAACCGATAGACATTAACACAGAACTGGTCACAAAAAGACCTTTGAGGTTAGCTGCCAAAAAAGCTGGATTAGCAATAAGAACGTGTTTTTAAATTATTTTTCTTTCATCTCATTGAATCGCCTTATTTTACCTTACTTTTTATCAGTCCTTGTTGAACTTCGCTGAAGTAAGGATGCTAGGACTGCTTTGAAAAATTTAAAATTTTTGGTTTTATTGGTTACATGTTGTTGTGAGTCTTTTTTCTTTCATATCTTTTTGTCTTGCTGAGGACGGCCCTTGGACATAGGGCCGAAATATTCATTCAAATTATCTCCACTGTCTTGCAAAAAGATTTCCCTATTGTTCTTCGTACTTTTGTTTGTTATGGTAAGTCAGTGTGGTCTTCGTCGCTATTTTTATCAAAATACTAAACGACAAAAGTTTAAAAATGCCAAAAATTCTTTATTACAAAAATAAATATATGTTTCAAGACCTCTTCAGCAAATCATAGGCTTCGCAATAGCACTGCCTAAGTAAAGAACGATGTTAGCACAATGTATTATTTATTTTTGGTTCTTGGTCCTAGACCAGGGCACTTCGTATCGAAGGAGTTGTCGTAGAAACTTCAAAAAGGGCTCATTCGATTGGAAATTAGAGTGACTTGTGCCCTTTTTAATAGTCGAAAGTGATTGGAAGGCAACTAACACCCCTTCCACACCCACCATTGCCCCAAACACATCCAATCAAAATTATAAGATAGCCATTTTGTTCAGCGTAGTTAATTTCTAGATAGAAATTATGTTTTTGAGGAGGACACTCCCCCAGAGCCCTCAGGGGAAGGGTTGTGAGTTATGCCCTGGGGGCATATAAGGCTTTTATAGAAAGTGTTGTATTAGAAACTTCAAAAAAGGCTCGTTCGATTGGAAATTCAAAGGGCTAGTACCCTTTTTAATAGTCGAAAGTGATTGGAGGGCAACTAACCCCCCTCTCACGCCCACCTTTTCCCCCTAACACATCCAATCTAAATTTTAACATAGCCATTTTGTTCAACGTAGTTGAAAGTTCAGGAAAATAGGTCTTTGAGGATGGACCTCCCCCCCCACAGTCCTCAGAGCAAGGGTTGTAAGTTATGCCCTGGAGGCATATAAGGTTTTTTTTACAGAAAGCTTGGTCGTAGAAACTTCAGAAAGGGCCCATTTGAGTGGAAATTGAAATGGCTAGTGCCCTTTTTAATAGTCGAAAGTGATTGGTAGGCAACTCACACCCCTTCCACGCGCACTATTTATCCAAACATATCCAATCGAAATTTTGAGATAGCCATTTTATTCAAAGTAGTTAAAAGGCCCGGAAATTATATCATTGAGGATGACAGTTCCCCCACACCCCTCAGGGTAAGGGTTCTAAGTTATTCCCCGGGGGCATATAAGGTTTTTATTGAAAACTTTGTCGTAGAAGCTTGAAAAGGGGCTCATTCAATTGGAAATTCAAAGGGCTAGTGCCCTTTTTAATGGTCTAAAGTGATTTAAGGGCAACTAGCCCCCCTCTCACGCCCACCTTTTCCCCAAACACGTCGAATCTAAATTTTTAGATAGCCATTTTGTTCAACGTATTTAAAAATTTTAGAAACTAGGTCTTTGAGAATGATAACCCCCCTCAAAGCCCTCGGGGCAAGGGTTGTAAGTTATGCCCCGGGAGCATATAAGGTTAATATAGATAGTGATGTTATAGAAACTTCAAAAAGGGCTCATTCGATTGGAAATTAGAAGGGCTCGTGCCTTTTTTAATAGTCGAAAGTGATTGGAGGATAGGTAACACCCCTCTCACACTCACCATTTCCCCAAACACATCCAATCAAAATTTTGAGACAGCCATTTTGTTCAACGTAGTTGAAAGGTCCGGAAATTGTGTTTTTGAGTATGACAACCCCCTCACAACCCTCAGGTCAAGGGTTGTAAGTTATTCCCTGGGGCATATAAGGTTTCTATAGAAAGCGTTGTCAGAAACTTCAAAAAAGGCTCGTTCGATTGGAAATTCAAAGGGCTAGTACCCTTTTTAACAGTCGAAAGTGATTGGAGGGCAACTAACCCCCCTCTCACGCCCAACTTTCCCCCCTAACACATCCAATCTAAATTTTGATATAGCCACTTTGTTCAACGTAGTTGAAAGTTCTGGAAAATAGGTCTTTAAGGGTGGAGCTCCCCCACAGCCCTCAGGGTAAGGGTTGCAAGTTATGCCTTGGGATCATATAAGGTTTTTATTGAAAGCTTTGTCGTAGAAGCTTGAAAAAAGGTTAATTCGATTGGAAATTCAGAGGGCTAGTGCCCTTTTTAATAGTCGAAAGTGATTTAAGGGCAACAAGCCCCTCTCACGCTCACCTTTTGCCCAAACACATCGAATTAAAATTTTTAGATAGCCATTTTGTTCAACGTATTTAAAAGTTTTGGAAATTAGGTCTCTGAGGATGATAACCCACCTCAGAGCCCTCGGGGCAAGGATTGTAAGTTATGCCCTGGGGGCATATAAGGATTTTATAGATAGTGATGTTGTAGAAACTTCAAAAAGGGCTTATTCGATTGCAAATTAGAAGGGCTTGTGCCCTTTTTAATAGTTAAAAGTGATTGGAGGATAAGTAGCACCCCTCTCACACCCACCATTCCCCAAACACATCCAATCAAAATTTTGAAATAGCCATTTTGTTCGACGTAGTTAAAAAGTCTGGAAATTATGTTTTTGGAAATGACATTCCCTCTACAGCCCTCAGGGCAAGGGTTGTAAGTTATGCCCTTGGGGTATACAAGGTTTTTTTTTATTATAGAAAGCGTTGTCGTAGAAAATTCAAAAAGGAATCATTCGATTGGAAATTGAAACGGCTAGTGCCCTTTTTAATAGTTGAAAGTGATTGGATGGCAAGTAACCCCTCTCTCACGCCCACCATTTCCCCAAGCACATCCAATCAAAATTTTGAGAGAGCCATTTTGTTCAACGTTGTTGAAAGGTCCGGAAATTATGTCCTTGAGCCCTCTCACAGACCTCAGGTCAAGGGTTGTAAGTTATGCCCTGGGTGTATATAAGGTTTTTATTGAAAGAGTTGTCGTAGGAACTTCAAAAGGGCTCATTCGATTGGAAATTAAAAGGGCTAATGCCTTTTTTAATAGTTGAAAGTGATTGGAGAGTAACTAACGCCCCTCTCACGCCCACCATTTCCCCAAACACATCCAATCAAAATTTTGAGATAGCCATTTTGTTTGCACTTTACTGAAAAAAATACAAATGAATTTGCATTGTCAGTTTAATATACATATACTGATATTTTGTAATCAAATTGTTAATATTATTTTATTTATTGAAGTTCTGAAAGTAAAAACATTTATATTCTTTCAGTAAAGTGTGAATTATGTTCTAGTCTAGGGTTGGCATTGGGGTTTTGAGCCCTACTCATGTTAATTTCTGCTCGTTTTGAGTTTCACTCAGTTATTTTTTGTAATTTCTGTTCGTTTTGGGTTGCATTTATTTATCGATGCTGATTTGTGGTAGTTTCACGCTTGTCAGGTTATTTCATTTTTGCTAAATTTTGGTTTAATGGGGTTCTTCACTTTGGTTTGAAAAACTTATTTTGTGGAAAAAGTTTTTTTAATTAATCACTGATAAACACACGCCGTTCTATGATAGTAAGTGCATCCAAGGTTGTAAGGCGTAGGTAGAATCTTTATACTAACTGCAGAATTAAACATCCGCTGGTATGTGGCTTATAAGAGCAGAATCTTCAGAATTTTTAATGAAGTATTCATCTCTCTTTTACTCTAACGAAATTTTCAATGTTTCAATCGGATAGTAACACCGTTGATGATAATGATTTAGATTCTCTTCACTAAAGATGCCCATTTGTAAAAGTTGATACAAATATAAATTAAGATTTACTTTTCTGTTGTCCCAGCTATCATAGGCAGCGCAATAGCGCTGCCTAAGTAAAGAGCGATGTGGCAACAATATATTATTTATTTATTATTATTTTTTTGGTTTTAGACCAGGGCACTTCGTATCGAAGGAGTTGTCGTAGAAACTTCGAAAAGGGCTCATTCGATTGGAAATTGAAAGGTCTAGTAGGCTACCCTTTTTAATAGCCGAAAGTGATTGGAGGGCAACTTATCCCCCTCCCACGCCCACCATTTCCACAAACACATCAAATTAAAATTTTGAGATATCCATTTTGTTCAACGTAGTTCTAAGGTCCGGAAATTACGTATTTGAAGATGAAAACCCCCTACAGCCCTCATGGCAAGGGTTGTAAGTTATGGCCTGGGGGCATATAAGGTTTATATAGAAAGGGTCATCGTATAAACTTTGGAGGGGGCTAATTGGATTGCTAATCGAAAGTTTTAGTGCCCTTTTTGAGATTCAGAGTGATGGGAGGGTGAATACCCCCTTCCACACCTCCTATTTTCCTGAAATACTTCTGACGGGAATTTTGAGATGACCATTTGTTGTCGTAGAAACTTCGAAAAAGGCTCATTCGAATGGAAATTAAAAGGGGTAGTGCCCTTTTTAATAGTCGAAAGTGATTGGAGGGCAACTAACCCCCTCACATGTCTACCATTTTCCGAAACACATCCAATCAAAATTTTGAGACAGCCATTTCGTTCAACATAAATGAAAGGTCTGGAAATTACGTCATTGAGGATGACAATCCCCCCCTAGAGAACCCTCCCCCCTATTTTCTCGAAATGCATCTGATAGAGATTTTGAGGTGACCATTTGTTGTCGTAGAAACTTTCGAAAAAGACTCATTTGACTCATTTGAAAATTGAAAGGGCTAGTGCTCTTTTTATTAGTCAAAAGTGATTGGGGGGTAACAACAAGCCCCCCTCTTCCCCAACCCATCAATTCAGAGGTGATCGTATAAACTTGGGAGGGGGATCACTGGATTGGTAATCAGGAGTTCTAGTGTCCGTTTTAAGATTAAGACTGATCGAAGGATGAATACCCCCCCCCCCACACCTCATATTTTCCTGAAATGCATGTGATAGAAATTCTGAGATGACCATTTGTTGTCGTAGAAACTTAGAAAAAGGCTCATTCGATTGGAAGTTGAAAGGGCTAGTGCCATTTTTATTAGTCAAAAGTGATTGAAGGGCAACAAGCCCTCCCCCTCACCCATCAACTCCAAAAACAAGTCTAATCAGAATTTTGAAATAGACATTTTGTTCAGCGTAGTTGAAAGGTCTGGAAATTATGTCTTTGACAACCCTCCTACCTTCTCAAGACCAGAACATGATTTGCACTTTACTAAAAAAATGGCTGTGGATTGTCAGTTTAGCATATATTTACTGAAATATATTCCTTATAAGTTTTAATACTTTTGTATTTATTAAAGTTACAAAAGTAAAAACATTTTAAACCTATTTTGTCGTTTTATGTAAGAGGATGAAAGGATTAGAATGGCTTTTGAGTCTTCAACGGGAAAGTGAACGCAAAACAGATATTTTTGTCTTAAAAAACACAAGACAAGATGAGTTTGTTATAAATAAGATTAATAAATTATAATTATATATTATAGCTATTATAGCTATTAAGCTATTATATTTAGGAATTTATATTTTTGGATGTGCTATATTACTGATATTTTCAGATAGTCATTTGTTCAAAAGTAGTCCAAAGATCACATAGAAAGGCCTTTGGGGTTGACACAACCCCCCAGAGTCTGGGGCCAGGGTTGTAAGTTACGCCCCGAGAGCATAAAGGCTTTTTATGGAAGGTGTGGTTGTTTGAACTTTAGAGGAAGCTCATTTGACCGGAGATGTACAGTTCTCATTCCCTTTTAAGAGTAAAAATTGATGTAGATCAACTAGCCCCCCCCCTCTCCCTGGCAATCTGTTTTCTCCAAACGCATCCAATCAAAATTGTGAGATAGCCATTTTGTTCATAATAGTCTATTGAGCTTATAATAATGGCTTCAAAGTGGATAAAAACCCTCCAGAGCCCAGATGGTTGAATGGTTGTATAAACTTCGGATCGGATGGAGCTCATTCAATTGGAAGTCGGAAAATCTGTTGTTTTTTTAAGAGTCAAGAAAGAAAGGAGGACAATCAGCCTCCCCCCACAATCCTATCATTCCCCTATGCACACCCAATCAAAATGTAAGAGACCTATTTTGTTCAGCATTATAGAGAGGTCCAGTAATTATGTCTTTGGGGGTGACAACCTCAAAATATAAATGTTTTTACTTTTATAACTTTAATAAATAAAATAATATTAACATTTTGATTACTAATATCAGTATATGTATATTAAACTGACAATGCACATTCATTTGTATTTTTTTTTCAGTAGAGTGCAAGTTATGTTCTAGCCTTGGGAACGCATGAGGGTTTTGAGCCCAACTTATGTTAATTTCTAATCGTTTTGAGTTTGACTCGGTTATTTATTGTAATTTCTGTTCGTTTTGGGTTTCATTTATTTATCGATGCTGATTTTTGGTAGTTTCATTTATTTATTGATGCTGATTTGTAGTAGTTCCACGCTTGGTAGATTATTTGATTTTATTTTTGCTCATTTTTTGTTTAATGGAGTTCTTTACTTTTCTTTGAAAAACTTATTTTGTGGAAAATTTTTTTTAATTAATTTCTGTTCGTTTTATATTGACATAGTCTTTTAAGGGAAAAAGCAAATAATACTTTAAATCTTTTCGCTTTTTTAAGAATTTTTAGTTTGGCCTGCTATTTGTATGCTGGAGAAAAATTTTCAGCTATTTTTAACAACATACACTGTTTTAAAAATCTGGTCACAAATAGTAGTTTTTAATTTCGTTTCATACCTCCTCTAGTCGACCTGAAATGGAAAACTTGATACAATTCGCAAAAAAATCTGCTTACTTTCTTTGATAGCTTGGATACACATACGCTATTTTGACTTGGTTAAATTTTAAGAGCAGAAGTAGCCCCGAAAGCCTGAACATAATACCCTCTGTCGTTTAAGGGATACTTCTGAGATGCCTTATTGGGAATTAGCATTAACACAGTGCATTTTGATTTAATCTTAAGGCAACATTTAGTGTTCAAACATAAAAGGAAATTGGAGGGTGGGCGTGGGAGGGGGATTGGTTGCCCTCCAATCGCTTTCGACTATTAAAAAGGGCATCAGCCTCTTCCATTTATAATCGAATGCCCTTTTCGAAGTTCCTACGACAAATCCTTCGATACGAATTGCCTTGGTCTAAAAAAAAAAAAAAAAAAAAAAAAAAAAAAAAAAAAAAAAAAAAAAAATCATACATTATCGATCTTTACTATAAGAGTTTCAAGCCTTCCAATCACTCTCGACTATTAAAAAGGGCACTAGGCCTTTCGATTTCCAATCAAATGAGCGCTTTTTGAGTTTCTACGACTACGCTTTCTATAAACACCTTATATGCCCCCAGGGCATAAATTACAACCCTTACCCTAAGGGCTGTGAGGGTGGTTGTCATCCTCTAAGACATAATTTCCAGAACTTTCAACTACGTTAAACAAAGTGGGTATCTCAAAATTTTTATTGGATGTGTTTGGGAAAATCTCCAATCACTTTCAACTATTAAAAAAGGCACTAGCCCTTTCAATTTCAAATCAAATAAGCCCTTTTGAAGTTTCTACGACAACACTTTCAATAGAAGCATAGCCCTCTCAATTTCAAATTGAATGAGCCCCTTTTGAAGTTTTTAGGACAACTCTATCTATAAAAACCTTACATGCCCCCAGTGCATAAATTACAACCTTTACTCTGCGGGCTCTGGTGGGTTTGTCATCCTTAAATACATAATTTCCAGAATTTTCAACTACGCTGGAAAAAACAGCTATCTCTAAACTATGACTAAATGTGTTTAGGGAAATGGTGGGCGTGAGAGGGGGTCAATTACTCTCCACTCACTTTCGACTATTAAACAGGGCAATTTCAATTTCCAAACAAATGAGCCCTTTTCGAAATTTCTACAACAACTTTTCATATAAGCCTTATATGCCCCCAGGGCATAACTTACAACCCTTGCACTGAGGGCTCTGAGGGGGGTTATCATCCTGAAAGACCAAATTTCCAGAACTTTTGACAACGTTGAACAGAATGGATATCTCAAAATTTTGATTGGATGTGTTTGGGGAAATGGTGATTGTGAGAGGGGGGTTAGTTACCCTTCAATCACTATCGACTATTAAAAGGGCACTAGCCCTTTCAATTTCCAATGGAATAAGCCCTTTTTGATGTTTTTACAACATCGGTTTCTATAAAAACCTACATGCCCCGTGGGCGTAACTTACAACCCTTGCCCTGAGGGCTGTGGGGGAGTGTCTTCCTCAAAAACATAATTTCTATCTTAAAATTAACTACGCTGAACAAAATGGATATCTAAAAATTTTGATTGGATGTGTATGGGGAAAAGGTGGGCGTGAGAGGGGGGTTAGTTGCCCTCAAATCACTTTCGACTTATATAAAGGGCACTAGCCCTTTGAATTTCCAATCGAAAGAGCTCTATTTCAAGTTTCTACGACAAAGATTTCAATAAAAAATTATTTGCCCCCAGGGCATAACTTATAACCCTTGCGCTGAAGACTGTGGGGGGAGTGTCCTGCTCAAAAGTATAATTTCTTGAATTTTAAACTGCGTGGAACAAAATGGCTATCTCAAAATTTTGATTGGATGTGTTTGGGGAAATGGTGGGCGTAGAAGGGGTGTTAATTGCCTTCCAATCAGTTTCGACTATTGAAAAGGGCTCTAGCCATTTCAATTTCCAACCAAATGAGCCCTTTTAGAAGTTTTTACGACAAAGCGTTCTATAAAAACATTATATGCCCCCAAGGCTTGACATACTACCCCTGCCCTGAGGGCTGTTGGGGAGTGTACTCCTCAAAAACATAATTTCTATCTGAAAATAAACTACATTGAACAAAATGGCAATCTAAAAATTTTGATTGGATGTATATGGGAAAAAGGTGGGCGTGACAGGGGGGTTAGTTGCCCTCAAATCACTTTCGACTATTAAAAAGGGCACTAGCCCTTTGAATTTCAAATCGAATGAGCCCTTTTTCAAGTTTCTACGACAAAGATTTGAATAAAAACTTATAAGCCCCAGGACATAACTTATAACCCTTGCCCTGAAGACTATGGGGGGGGGGGAGTGCCCTGCTCAAAAGTGTAATTTCCTGAACTTTAAACTGCATGGAACAAAATGGCTATCTCAGAATTTTGATTGAATGTGTTTGGGGAAATGGTGGGTGCGGAAGGGGTGTTAGTTGCCTTCCAGTGACTTTCGACTAATAAAAAGGGCACTAACCATTTCAATTCCCAATCAAATGAGCCCTTTTGAAGTTTCTACGACAAGGCATTCTATAAAAACCTTATATGCCCCCAGGGCATAACTTACAACCCTTGCCCTGAGGGCTGTGGGGGGGTTGTCATCCTAAAAGACCTAATTTCCAGAACTTTGAACTACGTTGAACAAAATGGCTATCTTAAAATTTTGATTGGATGTGTTTTGGGAAAAGGTGGGCGTGAGAGGGGGGTTAGTTGCCCTCCAATCACTTTAGACTATTATAAAGGGCACTAGCCCTTTGAATATCCAATCGAATGAGCCTTTTTTGAAGTTTTTACGACAACGCTTTCTATAAAAAACCTTATATGCCCCCAGGGCATAACTTACAATCCTTGCTCTGAGGGCTGTGGGGGAGTGTCCTCCTCAAAAACATATTTTCTATCTGGAAATCAACCACGCTGAACAAAATGGCTATCTCAAAATTTTGACTGGATGTTTTTCGGGAAATGGTGGGCGTGGAAGGGGCCTTAGTTACCTTCCAGTCCTTTCGACTATTAAAAAGGGTACAAGCCACTCCAATTTCCCATTGAATGAGCCCTTTTCGAAGTTTCTATGACAACTTTTTCGATACAAAGTGCCCTGGTCTAAAGAAAAAAAATAATAAATAAGACATTGAGCCAACATCGTTCTTTTATGCCCCCAGGGCATAACTTAAAACCCTTGCCCTGAGGGTTGGGGGGATTGTCCTCCTCAAAAACATAAGTTCTATGTGGAAATCAACTATGCTGAACAAAATGGTTATCTCAAAATTTTGATTGGAAGTGTTTGGGGAAATGGTGGGCGTGGAAGGGGTGTTGGCTGCCTTCCAATCACTTTCGACTATTAAAACGGGCAATAGCCGTTCCAATTTCCAATCGAATGAGCCCTTCTCAAAGTTTCTACAACAACTCCTTCGATACGAAGTGCCCTGGTATGGAAAAAATAATAATAAATAATAATAAATTGTGCCAACATCGTTCTTTACTTAGGCAGCGCAATTGCGCTGCCTATGATTTCTGTTCGTTTTGAGTTTCATTTATTTATTGATAGTGATTCGTGATAGTTTTACACTCGGAAGAGTATTTGGCTGTACTTTTGCTCATTCTTGGCTTAATGGAGCTATTTACTTTTCTTTGAAAAAGCTTTTTATGTGGAAAATGTTTTTTTAATTAATTACGGCAAAGTCATCTAGAACGAAAAACTTAGTTTTTAGTAACTTGTTATCGAACCTGGGTTGCACCCAGCAAACTATGAGAGCATGGCGTAACTAGCTTAAATGTGAAAAGGGACAGAAAATCATCTATTTTATTTGCTATGAACCCGTTATTATTTAATATCTATATACATTTTATATTAAAACAATAATCTTTTTCCGTTTCATTACATTCTTTTGTAATGGTTTAACAATTGCTAGCAGAGCCGTTCCTAGGGTTGGTGGCGCCCGGGGAAATATAATTACAGCGCCTCCCTACCAAATCAAATATAAGCAAAGCTGAACTAAAATAAAAAATCTGATCAAAGTGGGTAATCCCCCAGCCGCAGTTTCCTCAGCTACGGTACACGGAACAGCTGACCCAGTTGACCCCACCCCCTTTGAAAGATTCTGTTCGCTAGTCTTCAACATTTAATTTCTGCAAAAAAAACTAAAAAATCAGAAATGGCCTCTACCAACAATTAGCGACTGGAATTTTTGTTTTTAGTAAAAAATAAAAACTAAGCTAATTTATCTTCACGCACTTCAGTAAAGCAAGTCTTATTTATAATTTTTCAAGGCTGGATTAAGTAAACTCTAGATCATCTATTTGTAATTCCAAGATCTACACATAGAGCTCCCTTAGAGGCCTCCTCTCTGGTGCTTCCATCCTCCCATTGTAATAGCTTAATGATTCTCCCCACAAATGCGTTTATTTTTTACATAATTCATTTGTTTTTTCTGCGCTTGTTTTTTTTCCAAAATTTACCTATCCTCCACCCTCAAATAAATTCCTACAAAAGTGCCTTGGTTCCCCTATTTAGTAGCGAAATATGCAGCTACATGTCCGAAGCTAGTAGGGATGATACTGTTGCCAAGTTTGATTTCCCCGGCACACGTTAAATCGGAAGCGACGACCTGGTGCCTTTTTATTTGAGGAACAAAGAAGCCCCAACTCTAAAGTATCTATTACAAACCGCAAGGGGGCTATGGAAAAACGATCCCCCAATCTGCTCCTGAAATGAGGACGTTTGGGAATTGAATAGATTGATTTATTGCATAGTTAACTAGATGAGATTACACAATAACTAGATTATGTTATTAGAAACAGATTTTGCGGCAAGTTCTATAAGGCTTCAAACTGGTTATCCTGGGAATATTATATATAATAGGGGTCATTGGGGTATATTAAGCTTCAAGAAAGATTAAGTAAATGAACTAAAAATTCAGGCATTTTATGACCATTTCTTTTTAAAGTAATTAATTTAAAAAACTGTTTGTAAAAAACAAAAAACGAAACAAATGAACGTGGATTGTCAGTTTAATTTACATATACTGATATTTATTCCTTAAGGTTTTAATAGCCTTTTACTTATTAAAGTAATAAACGTGAAAAGATTTTAAAAGCATTATAAAATTTTGCAAAAAAATACTAAAGTTCATTTTGTTCAACGTTCAGCGTTTCACTTCACTGCGTTTCACTGGCCTTGGTGTCGCTGGTATATCGTTTACAGTTGGAAGGTAGGCTTTCAAAGATTCTGGAATATTACCTCTTTACTGAAAATTTAAGTGAAAAGAACTTTGCTCAGTGTGCAAAGGGCCGCAATTTATGCTTTTGATTTGGCAAGAACTACGATCAATAAATTTTCTCTCAACGGAACTCGTTCTTAGTTCATAAACTGAACTAAGAACTGTAAATTTTAATGTGAAACAATGACTATCTCCAAATTTTGATCGAAAGTGTTTGGGGAAATGATGAACTTGAGGGGGGGGCATTTGCCATCCAATTAAAAAAGGGCACTAGTCCTCTCAATTTCCAATCGTTCCAATCTTTAACTAGTTTATCTCAATTTCTAATCATTTCTTATCAAAATTTTGATTAGATGTGTTTGGGGATATGATGGGGAGGGGGCTTGTTGCCCTCCAATTTCTTTCGGGCATTAGAAAAGGCACTAACCCTTTCAATTTGCAATCGAATGAGCGCTTTTCGAAGTTTCTACGACAACTCCTTCTATACGAAGTGCCCTGGTC
>JAQQPU010008717.1:21376-34811 GCA_029168905.1 Artemia sp. Kazakhstan ARC1039 | reverse complement strand
ATATATTCCCGTGAATGTTCGGAATTCGTGATTGTCGACATTCAGCGGTAAATGTCCGAAATACTTTCTTTTTTTTTCTTGGATTTAATCAGCGTTGCCAGTCAACTTTTTCAATTTAATGCAAGATTTGATGATGACAGGTTAGGTTACATTAGGTTTGGTTAGCTTAGGTTTTTAACCAATTTCTGATATTTATAACCAAACGTAACCTAACTTTAACTTTTACCATCATAGCTTGCACAAGACAGAAAAAGCTGACCTTCAAAGCTAATATGAATCAAAGCAGAGAAAAAGGAATTTCGGACATTCACGGTAATATCCTTCGAGCGTGTACGCAGGGATGCAGGGTTGCTCCAGGCGCAACTTTTCCAAAGTCTTGTACTATTCGTGGTTCTTTCCATATTATCTATAATTTTCATATAGACTTACCTCTGAAAAAAATTTACCAAAGATCCCGAGGAAGTTCCTTTTCAAGATATTTTCAAATATGAATTGTTACTCCATTGTCATTAGTTACTCCAAAACCAATAAAATAGGCCTATAGATTCTTAGTCAGCTGAATAATAGACTTTTCTTACTAATTGAAAAAAAAATAACCCGGAAAGAAGTCTATTTAGTGAAATTATAATTCTGGAAGAAATACATTAAATTTCCTAATAACCTACAGAATTTAAACTTCCGTGATTTTTCTTTTCTTTGAGACCTAAAAAAAAAACATTTAAAAAAATAATCCTTTTTAAGAGGGCCAAACTCGAATATTATCAGGTAATAAACTATCGGTTTTTTTTTTCTTCTTTTCTATTAAAAAGTTTGATGCATTCATAGCTTTATTATCATAAAGAAATAATCCTTTATAATCACCCCCCCCTCCTATTAAAAGTTATATTGGATTAAAAAGAAAGACAGTTAAAAATATCATTTTAAGCGGAAAAACTTCCCAGCTGATTTCCTTATCTGGACAACGATCGGTTTATATACCAAAAAGTTAAAGAATGCAGAAATTTGCCCATAAGAGCAAACCCTCCTAAACCATAGCGTTTAAAATTCCCCCCTCACTTTTTTTCAATTTCGTTTTTCCATTTTCTTTTTTTCCACTTTTTTTACATTGTTCAGCCGAAACTATTTTCTGTTTGTATAAAAAGGAGTGGAAAAAGAGCCGGGTTTTCTAAACTTTCAAGAGCAAGACCGACCTAACGTACAATAACTAGTTACAATTAATTGCTGAACAATAATTTTTGGCCATTATGACTTAATTCATAAATTTTTCTTTAAATTAATCAATGACTGATTAAGTTTTCATTAGCAATCGTTAGTTAACAACTGTTTGAATGTAAATAACAGCAGGATTGAATAAGTAGCAAGAATTTTTACAAACAATGTATTCTATGGTACATCATCAATTAGTTAGAGAAAATCGCAGGAAGTTTAGAAATGCAAAGGCTAATTTTGATTCTAAAGGCTCTTAAATAAAATACGTATCTACTCAGCAGAAATCAGACAGCGATTTAAATATAAATACACGTTAAAAGTCTTTTAGAAGTTCAGTGGAAGTTTACCATTACCACCATTTTCGAGGAATTCTTTGCCTCTGGCAGTTGCATATTGATTTCAAAGAAGAAAAATGAACTGACAGCCATTTCTCTTCATAATACATTTCGACAGTCGGATATCAACTGGTCGTATCTCCATAATTGTAAATTTTCAGAAGAGAAAAAAAGAAACCTCATAACTTTTTATTTCCCCTCCAATTACTGTAAAACAAAAATGAATTGATATGTATTGATTTTCCATATTTTGTTCTTGTTTTATGGTTATCAGAGGGTAAATAAAAAGTTGTAAGGTTTTATTTTTGATGACTGACGATTTTCAAGATATACGGACGATGATTGGTTAGAATTAATTATTGAACGAAATTGGTGAAAAAAAAGTATTGCGATTTTAAAATTAGAAACCATTTACTTTGAATTATGACCCAAACTTAAGTCTTTGCTAATGCAACCTTTAAATAAGTTTAAAAATTACATGAAATATATGTCAAAACTGAACGGCTTACCATTAGTGTTATCAACCATACCAATTTGTCCATAGTGGCCCAATCTATCAGCTGCTGTATTCCGGCGAGTAACACCAATATTATGAGTTATATCTGGAGGGTCTTCAACTAAAAAAATAAAGTGAAAATGCACAGAGCCCTAAAAACAAACAGACAAATCCAAAAGTTTAGACACACTTTAAAGAACCACAGGTAAAGTAAAGTGTAAAGTGGCTCCCATGCACTGTTTTTGGGTTTTTTTGCGTCACTTTTTATGGTTGGGGGAGGGGTCGTAAAATTGTAGAAGGAGCTCTTGCGATTGAGGCTGGACGTTCACCCTCTGGGCTACGAAAACCTTTCATCCTGTGGGGAACAGAGAGTGAAGGAGGTATTAGGATACTGTTAGGGTGTTTGGAAATGGGTAAAAAATATCCCAAGTTCCCAGATTCCCAAATTCCCAAAGTGTATCAAGAGCATATTCTGGGAACGAGATGCATGCCCGAGCAAATCAAAAGATGCTATGTACAGTGCCTTCTTCACATTATTTACAAAATCTCGGGAATGGCTTAAGGGATGCAGTTGAAACTTAGAGGGAGTATCTGAGAAAGAGAAGGGGGAAAGTCCTTTGGGGGGGGGGGGCAAAGTTAAATCTTAAGATACCATGTGTACCTAATTCCTCGAAATAGCATGTCTGCAATATCTCGGGAACAGCTTGGAAGATGGAGTTGAAATTGTTGGGCACTATTGGACAATTGAAGGGGAGAGGATGGGGCAAGAGGAATTCGAATTTAACATTGGAGGGAGGAAGGTTGAGCTAAAGAATCCACACAGTAACACTTTTGCAAAATAACACAATATACTCCTAAGGGACTTATAATTTATAGACGGTTGTGTAGTGAGATAAATCAGAAGACACTCTACGCTACCAGGTTGTCAAGATGGCGCATCTGCAATACCTTAGGAACATTCGTGCATTGGGGGAGGGGGAAGGGCTAAACAGGTTTTTAATCAGATCCGTCAAAATATTTTTGCACTACAATGGGTCCCTAGGGGGCTTATAATATCGGCACAGTTAAGTAGCGAGGTTAATTCAAAAGAAGCTTTTCCAAGTTATAAAAATAGCATGTCTGTAATATGTCTGGAAAGGTTCGGCTTATCAATTTGAAACTTCCAGGGAGTGATTGTAGGGGAGGGGTGGGGGTCTGGTTGCGGACTTCCAATTATGACTTGGGAGTGAGAGTATAACTAAATCAAAAGACCTTTGTGCATCCAGGTTATCGAAATACAATATCTACTACATCTCGGAAACAGATCGGAGATGAAGCTGAAACTTTCAAGTAGTGAAGGAGAAGAAAAGCGGTAGGGACAGAGACTTTAAACTTTGTGTCAGGGACTGGGAACAGCTAAAAGTGTTATGAGTCCAGTTCAGCTAAATGTTTTGCGCTATGATTCTCTTTGAGTTCATTCACGTTTTAGTAGCAAGGCATACTAAATGGTAATATGTGACACGAGCTTATCAAAATAGCGTATTTACGATATATCTGGAATGACTTAAAGTATCAATTTGAAATCTTCATGGAGTGTTAGAGGGCTAAATGGATCTGAAATTGTAACTTTTATAAAAGGAGCAGAGGACGGCGAGGGTAAAATCGCTTTTTCTCCAATTCATGGAATCGAAGAAAATTCATTTTTCGGGATCAAGTTGAAACTTTCCAAGTGGTATGTGTGGGGAAAGAAGAGGATATCAAATTTTTACTGGGGGATAGGGATCAGAGAGTTAGGGTCTAGAAGTTTGGTCTTCAGTCTATTTGAAATTTTTGACACTATGAGTTCCGATGGACTAGAATCAACCCCCTAGTTAACTAGAGGTGTAGACCGAAAGAAACCATTTGGACCCAGGTTATCACAATCACAATAGCGTATTTTTTCGAAGTTTGACTATGGAAGAAAGACAAAGGCAAATAGAAAGAAGCTATGTATCCAGTCTATATCCAGGCAACTAAAGAACGACATATTGGGATCGAGTTGAAACTCTCGGAGTGTTTGAAGCTGGGGAGACCTTCAAATGTTTTATTTAGGATATGTAGGGGTAAAAAAACGTGTTTCCGATGCTCGTTAGGCTATATTTCATCTCGTCAATCCGCAAGAAAATGACATTCATAAGTTTCTTGGTCCGGTAGACCCCAATGAAGAAAGCAAATTTGAAAATAATTTCGGCTGCATCGGTTTGTGATGCCAGATTTTTTTTTTTTTTTTTTTTTTTTTTTTTTTTTTTTTTTTTTTTTTTTGTCTTTGATAGGTTGACAACTTATCAAAACAAAACAAAACAATCTTAATAAAAACAAACAAGTCTTCTAAAGGCAAGAGCGTCATTTGCACTTTACTGGAAAAAAAACTGGATTAATTATTTTCTGAAATAGTTAATTTTATAAATGCTTTGTTACAAAAAAATAATATTTAAGAATTTTTTTTTAATGAAATAAAAAATTTAACATTAACAAACCGAAGATTGCTGAGATTTTAAGGAATGAATATCGTTATACATTTATCAACCAGTCTACTTTCATTAATTCTTTTCAGCAATCTTGGTTATTATGGTGACCTTTTTTCGTTTTTTTTTTTTAATCGTTGTTGTTGTTATTGATGCTTTGAGAAATGAACCACACTGTAAAAATACATACCGTTTTCAATGGAATGCAAATGCCATTCATGCTGTTTGTAGATTTTGGGAAAGAAGAAAGGGTTAGGTAGCACCAACCTTATTTATAAGCCTTTATTAGCCCTGAGATGTGATTTTTTGTTGTTGTGTTGTTGTTGATGTTATGACAAATAAAAATATACTGCTCAGAATAGAAATCATTTTCAGTAAAGCGCAAATAATGCTCCTTGGCACCAAAATGGGTTTTTGAGAGTAGTTATGGTAGTAGCAGAAATAATGGGCTCTATCGTCCAATAATAAATAGCTATGTTACCCTTCATCCAAATAAATCCGGTAGTTCACCCCAAGAAACTCGTGGATGTTGTAAAAAAGACATGTTCTCATAAACAAAGCCCCTACTTAAACATTCTAACATTAGAGTATTGTTAAGGGTTCAAGCAATCCGATATTTATAATCTGTAATTTTCGCAAAAAGCATGCTTGGTGATACACTTCATCATAAAAACGCACCACAAACGGGGTTTACGGCACGCATATGCGGTTATGGCATGTCTTGCGCGCAGGACAAATGTTGATTAGCGCCCCCCCCCTGTCTCCCACAAAACTTTCAAGCCTAATTCCAACAAAATTTTCATTTATAAACTAAATAATTTTCCATTTAATAATTAATTAGAAATTATTTTTTTAATTATTTAATTCTTATTAATTATTTTATTTGTTATTACTTGATTATTATTACTAAATTAGTTTTATATGATTTTATTCTATAAATTAATTAATAACTTGTTAATTGTTTTCATTTATTAACTGTGTGTTATTTTAATAAAATAAGATTGCAAAAATTACAAATAGTTATAAGCATTAGATTATCTATTTGTAATTTTGCACCCCTAAAATTTCTGCACCCGGGGAAATGACCCCCTCCCATAAAACTGCTTCTGACAGGCAACTTCAATTTCTCTTTGGATTCATTAAAAATCCTCGATTCTTTCAAGTTATAAATACATAAACAAAAAGCTTTTTCAGCTGATAGTGAGGAACAACATTAAAACTTAAAACGAACAGAAATTATTACGCATATGACGGGGTTGCCCCCTCTTCAATACCTTTTCAATAACCCCTCTTCAATACTCTTTAGGCTACAACATTTTTTTACAACTTTTAAAAAAACTTGTTAAACTAATTAAAGGTCCCTTGTGTTTCAAGATTCAATGTTAAATAATTGGTACAAGACGTCACACTTTAGCGTTCATATACGCAATAATTTCTGTTCGTTTTCAGTTTAATGTTGCTCCTTATTTTCAGTTGAAAAAACTTGTTTTTTTTTAAATTAAATTTCTGATCGTTTTTTACATAATGCCGAGAAATCCGGCTCCTCCTCTATGGAAAATATCTTCCCCCACGAAAAAAACCTCCATGGAAAGGTCTTCCCACGTAAACCCCTGCCAGAAAATCCCCCTCCCCGAAAAAAATATCTATATACTTCCCAATATCCAATCGATCGGAAGACTTTGTAAAAAAACGGATGTGGGAGGGGGGCAAGCTGCCCTCCAATATTTATGATCACTTAAACGGCATTAAAACTTTTGATTTGCCATCAAATGAGCCCCCTCCCGATCTTCTAGAATAACTGGTTCGATACGATAGCCCCTGGGAAAAAATAAAATAAACACGCGTCCGTGATCTTGCTTCTGGATTAAACTTGGTAACTTTTAAATATTCTGAATAAGCATCAAAATTCGATTCTTTTGATGTAGACATTGTTACCAAAACTCTTTCTTAGAGTTTCGGTTACTATTGAGCTACATAGCTCCTTACTTACAGTTCGTCATCACGAACTGTTTAAAACCCAGTTAGGATTCTAATTCATTATCCCATGAACAAAATATACGTTGTTAAGTAAATTGCAGGGCCATTATTCAAAAATAAATCGGACAAAATAAAAAAAAAAGAAATTGTCTTTAAAATGACATTTCAAATTCAAACAATATAACTGGAATTCAAATTTTAATCTACTATATTCTTCATAACTAAGCTATAAAGTAAAGAGTGCATAGACAAGAAGTAGTTTCTCTTCTCTTTTTTATCCATACGCGCTAAAGTTGTACAGCTATTTCCCAAGATATGGATCAGCTGTGACATGGACATGGACATCATTGTGACTACAATAGCTCATATATTTTGTTTTTTCAAGATACCGAAAAAGATTTTAAATGAAAAATAAAACAGGTTTCCTAATTCTTATGCCGGATTTGTCTCAAGTGCCACATGGAATCATAAAAACAAAATGGACAACTATTCGAAAGTAGTAAATAAGCTACGGTTACATTTGTTCTTAGTTATACATGAAACTTACAGTTCATGTTCTACCATCAATACGTCTCTAAATACATCGGTATGTACGATTTACCAGGTGAGAATATCAGCATAGGTACATATCAGGAAGTATAGAGGAAAAGGGTCTTCCGGCATATGCCCCTCCCCCACTAATCCGATTTTGGTAATTTCACCATGTTTTCTTTTAGCTGTATGCTGTACATGTTATTGAGGTTTAGAAGATACTCCACTTCAAGTACTTGTGTACGGACCTTTACATATAGTCCAGATCTTTAGCAGGGGCGAATCTCCAGCATTTTATTGGGGAGGCAAGAGGGGTCCATATCCGGATACTTAAGGGGCATGGGATATATAATAACTTTTTCTCCGCATTATTGGGGCGTCAACTGCCCCCCCCCCCCAAACAACGCCCCTGATCTTTAGAAAGAAAGTGTTAAATAGATCTCCCTAAAAAGAAGTGGAAGATGAACTAAGAAGAGTGAATTATTGGCCAAAAAACTTCATACACCTTTGCTCGAGTATTCCTAGAGCGTCCTTCAAACCAACCTTGGAGGGATTGTCCCCTGGTATACAGATGCGATGGTATGCGTTAGCTATACATAGAGGGGTACAAAAGCAAGAACGGTCCCTAGTAACATAGTCCAGTAAAACTACGAAAAAAAGGCTAAACCTCGGCATTTGAGCAACAGAAATCTTTTTGGGCACCAAAATGTTCAGAAAAATTCTCTTAATAATATATCCTAAATCGGAGGGAGGAGGAGGACATATCAAATTTAAATTTCTGCAATATTTTCTGTACTGAATGGTTATTTCCTACTAATTCAAATATAGGGAGAGCAAAAATGGCATCGGAATCAAAAGTTATATCACTTAGTAGCCTACTCCATTATTTCAACCCTAAGCGAGGTCAGAGGTGTAGAAGCCTAACCATTCAGTCCAAAAAAATTGGAATCTTAATATGTGTAATTTTCGCACACAAATAAACACAAACAATGTTCAAAAAATTCAGAAAATTTCAGAAAAAGTTTATGATTCGGTGAAGCGACAAGAACTGGGCAGGGGTGTTCCATGATCTAGCAATTGAGCTGGCCTTGATGAAAAATCTCAAAAGACGCGGAGGCTGGAAGAGAAGCCGGGGATTCTCTGAAGTCCCAAGAGCTTTACGGGCATCGGCCAGGCCAACTTATGTACAAATACACGCGTTGATGTAATCTTTTACTGGCAAAACCTACATGATAGGCGATTGAACTACAGTCCCAGTCAAGACCACATCCAGGGACTGGGAGGGAGTGTTACTAGGTATGCCCCCCCCCCGAAATTTGTGTCTAACTCTCAAAAAAGCATCAAAATGGCATTTAATGAAAAAATTTTATTCATTTTGTAAAAACAAACCCCCCCCCCCCCAGAAGAAAAATCTTGGATATGCCCTTGGCTCTAGTTGTTCACGGTTGTAGGTTCATCCACTGCTCTGTCGCAAGATGATTATTCGGGATATTTACATAATACATGAAAATGGATACGGGAGAGAAGTAATTCGTTAATAAGAAAAAAAATACTGATGGTGTCTTATGTTACCAAGCAGGATTATAGAACTCAATGTAGTCTATACGTCTAAACGCAAATTTTAACAAGCATATTTTTAATTTACCGCAAAATTGTGATATTTTGCTAAAAAAAAGAGAAAAAAAACTTTGTTTTTACTTTACCACTATTTTCGATCTTTTGAAAAAATCCTAACTAAAAAAATTAACGATGCCAATATAGATGCCCTCATTCCTTGCGACACCAGGATTTGCACCACAGTAGATGTTGTTCCAGGACGTAGTTTTAACCATCCCGCTGTCACAGGGTGAATATTTAAGATATTTAGATAATATATGAAATCGATACGAAGACAAGCATCCCTTCCCTGAGAAAAAAATGAACATATATAACACAGAAAAAAAGCGTTTGGCTTTTTCTCCGCAAAAACCTAGTATCTATATGTAAAGAGAGACATAAAAACTTAAAGCGACTGAAAATTATCTTGCATATAAGGGCTGGGGAAGGGATAGAAGGATATTCTTGTCGTGTATGTGATTGCTTCTCCAATTCTTTATTTTTAATTTTTGATTACTATTAGCGTAAAAACGTTATGTAATAGTTTGCTACTATATTTTTTTTTTACAATGGGGGGCTATTTTTACAATAATAACCGAATTTGTCAAATCCAGGAACAAAGTTGAAAATGGTAATCTTCTAATATTCTCATCATACCAACACCCCCCCCCCCCCGGGGGGGGGGGGGAGGGGGGAAAATCAGAGTGGGAGAGTCTAGACAGACCTTAAAGAGAATTTGAAGAAAATATTCTGTTCAGTTGCACTCTTTAGCCCTGAAAAAAAATTCTTCTAGCAAAAAATATCGTTGTAGGTAAAGTTACGCCCGTCCACTTCAGAAGTCAGGTTAAGACGAACAGGGAGGCCCGATATTAGTTCATAATTGAGTTCACAGGCGTGAAATTGCAATGAAGCGCCGTTAAAATCAAAAAGGGGTCAATAACAAAAAAGAGTGCTTTCACCCCCCCCCCCACTCTGACCTCACATATGGTTGAAACGGGTGAAATAAATGATCAAAATTTTAATTTTGATGTCATTTTCGGTCTCTTCAGACTTGAAAAATAGGGAACGACCTTACAATCCACCAAATACTGCAGAAATTAAAGTTCTGATTTTCATTCCCCTCTGACCACGCATAGGATGGGGTTCTAGGTGATAAATTTTCCAATTACGATGTCATTTTTGGTCTCCTCAGACGTGAATTATTAGGAAAAGACCTTTTAATCCAGAAGATATTGCAGATATTGAACTTCAAGATTCCTCCCCCTCCTCCTTTTCCCTGAAAAGAGGGTATTTATGCATAGGCTATTTCTGCCAATTTCGCATATATTATCAAAGCAAATTCGTCAGAAGATTTTGGTGACAAAAATATTTCTGCTGCTCAAATGCCGGTTCAAAAACAGCATTTTTTGTGGACTAAAAGAACATATTGTTTAGTATCCAAGGGGCAATTTTAGAGAAGATAAAAAATAAGATCTCCTAGCTTTTATTGGTATACTTTTGTTTAGCTTTCAATTTGTAAAAAAATGTTCTAGTCTGATTCTAACAGACAAGCATTTGCTGAAAATTACGCCTAAAAAAACTGCATTCGGTAGATCCTACTTGAAACATTGTAACATTGCGTCAATAGAAGATTGCGTCAATGGCAATGGATAGGGACCCAATAGAAGACTCTTTAGAGAAAATAACAACTTTTGTTCTTGTGTCCTATCCTTCTTTTTGCTTCTGGGGATTATTTTGGTCCCATTCCTCCTCCCAATATCTTGATATTGTACAATTTATTCTACATTTAAATTTACTTTAAATAGAATATACCTATTTCGGCTCCTTGTTCACATTCTTGTCCCCTTTTTCAAATATATGCATGCGTGCCTGACGTCAATCGACTCTAGTTAACTCCAAAACCTCCAAAGTCTCAAGAAGAATTGAGTGCATGCACAATTAGATAATATAAAGATAGAAAGCTTACATGGTCGAATATTCTGTAGAAGGTCTGAAAGATCCCCTATCTCCTGAGAACGATGAATATTATTCCTCCTTTCAAGAGAGTGAGGAGTAGGGGATGCACTGGGACTTGACTCTTCGTGCCAATAATTGAGCGATAGTCCGTTTAACCTGGAAAAAACATGGCGCAACCTTATTCAACTTCAAAATATTTATTAAAAAAAAATTCCTTTATATCATCAAAAGCTGATATCAGAAAGTTTTTAAAGAGTTTAATCGATATCGTTCCAATGAAGTTGATTTTCCTAGTTTCCAACTTACACGAATTAACAAACACGAATAACAAACACGAATAAACATAGAACAACAAGCCAATCAGCTAACAACATAGAACATCATATCTAGCGGAGCAGCTATGATTGATCCTACGCGTAAATTAATGTTCTACCTTTTCAATGTCCTAGGTCACTAGCTACCTAAAGATCCAAACCGCAAACATACATAGCTCACATAAGTTCAGCCTTTACCATATAGCCTCGCAGTTGTTTGTTAAACTTCATTAAATCGGGCGATATTTTTGTCACTACTATATAATGTTTTTTTTTCGGACATTCCTGAATTTGGCGGATAGAGACTCAAATTGCTCCAATAAAAACAATTTTGAGTTACTGTAAAGAAACCTGGGCAGTTCAAGGCGTGTCCCAAGCCTGAAGTTTAATGCCATAGTCTTTGATGCCAGATTAGACTAATTTCCACCAATGGGTTAAGTTGAGCTATAATTCTATTAAAACTTTCTAACAATTTACCTTGCTAACACTTTTGAAAAAAGTGTTAACACTCCAGCGAGAATAGAGTGTGTTGAAATGTGATGTATTAAAAAAATAATGGTGTTATATTTTTATTTTTTTATTTTATTTATGTAAATATAGTGAAAAGTGTTTTAAAGTGTTATAAGAAAAGTGAATGTATTTTAAACTACAAAAACGTATATGCATTGTAAATTTGTATTTTAATGTTATATGTTATAGGCCTAATGAATGGGAGCAGCCCCTTGCCGCCGTGGGTAGCTAGAATGAGAATTTTGAAATTGTTGTATGGTAAATTAATGGATGGAGAATCGTATGAATGAAAAAAAAATATTAAAAAAAAAAAAACAAAAAAAACACACTTTTAAAAATGTGGAATAATATTTTGGTCCGGCAGATCTTTGATAATTCAGAAGCCAACTAAGGAATTTACTACATTAGTTGGTTAAAATTGGCTCGGTTTGCCATTAATGCTTGCCGCTCCAAAAGTTTGCTCTTTGTATGATGAATCACATATAAACACCAAAAAAATATTCATGGGAAATCACATGGACATAAAGCCATGGACCACTACTGGCCTTCCCATGGCCAGTAGTGGTCCACTACTGGCCTCCCTACTAAATTTGCTGCATCGTGATGCATCGTAGCAACTATATATTTATAAGGCCGCTATTAAATTCCAGTAGAAATTTTTGCTTTAAATATACCCTCTTTCATTGTTCTTTTTTTGTTTCAAACAGTTCGTGGTAACGAACTGTAAGTAAGGAGCGACCCGGCTCAATGGTAACCGAAACTCTAAAAAACGGAATTTTGATACCAATAGATACATCAAAAGAATCAGATTTTAATTCTGATTTCAAATATATAAGTTTCATCAAGTTTAATTTTACCTATCAAAAGTTACGCGCCTGAGAAAATTTGGCTGCTTTTCGAAAAAAGGGGGAAAGACCCCGTAAAATTATAGAACCTTAATGAAAATCACACCATCATATTCAGCGTATCAGAGAACCCTACTGTAGATTTGTTTATTTGTTTTTTTGTTTGTTTTTTTCCCCCAAGGGTGATCGTATCGACCCAGTGGTCCTAGAATATCGTGGGAGGGCTCATTGGAACGGTAATTAAAAGTTCTAGTGCCCTTTTTAAGTGACCAAAAAATGGATGGCAACTAGGCCCCCTCCCAGGCTCATTTTTTTCCCAAAGTCATCTGATCAAAATTTTGAGGTAGCCATTTTGTTCAGCATGGTCGAAAATATTATAACTATGTCTTTTATGATGACTTAATCCCTCGAAGCCCCCAGGAGGAGGGCTGAAAGTTATGAACTTTACCCAATGTTAACATATAGTATTGGTTATTGGGACCCGGCTCAATGGTAACCGAAACTCTAGAAAACGGTATTTTGATACAAATAGATACATCAAAAGAATCGGATTTTAATGCTGATTTCAAATGTATAAATTTCATCAAGTTTAATCCTACCCATCAATAGTTACGCGAAAATTTGGCTGATTTTCGAAAAAAGGGGGAAAGACCCCCTAAAAGTTATAGAACCTGAATGAAAATCACACCATCATATTCCGCGTATCAGAGAACCCTACTGTAGAGGTTTCAAGCTCCTATCTACAAAAATGTGGAATTTTGCATTTTTTGCCAGAAGAAAGATCACGGGTGCGTGTTTATTTTATTGTTTTTTTTCCCAGGGGTGATCGTATTGACTCAGTGGTCCTAGAATATCTTGGGAGGGCTCATTGGAATGGAAATTAAAAGTTCTAGTACCCTTTTTCAGTGACCAAAAAAAAAATGGAGGGCAACTAGGCCCCCTCCCACGCTCATTGTTTTCCCAAAGTCACCTGATCAAAATTTTGAGACAGCCATTTTGTTCAGCATGTTCGAAAATATTATAAGTATGTCTTTTAGAATGACTTAATCCCCCGAAGTTCCCGGGAGGAGGGCTGAAAGTTATGAACTTTACCCAATGTTAAAATATAGTATTGGTTATTGGGAAGTACACAGTAGAGACGTTTTCAGGGGATTTTTCCTGGTAGTGGGGGGGGGGGGGGGGG
>JAQQPU010008716.1:11296-28497 GCA_029168905.1 Artemia sp. Kazakhstan ARC1039 | reverse complement strand
ACAAAAAAGGCCCTGACGTTCCAAAAATTCCCATCTTCCCGATGGATATCACCACGGATCCGTCTTCTGCCAGTGAGGTAAGAGAAGCAGCAAAGGAACTGAAAAATGGAAAATCACCGGGACTGAACTGCACATCCACAGAGATGATAAAGGCATCAATATCCCTTTGGTCACGGTAAGGGCAAACTACCTTGGCCTAAGTATCAATGCTGAGAAAACCAAATGCATGGCGACAAGTGACTGTCCTCTGTCCATTAAATGTGGTGACTAAGATGTTGAACAAGTTGTCCAGTCAAAATACATAGGAAGTATCAGTATCATCAGGAACACTGGCTCGGCAGTGAAAGAAATACTCACCAGAATACGATAGGCAAGTGGTGCCTTCAACAAACTATGTAAAATATGGAAATCTCGGAGCATTTCTCTGTACCTGAAGCTACAGCTTTTCAACAGCAATGTTATTCCAATACTACTTTACGGAGCAGAAATATGGCACCTGAATCAAGAACAAAGAGAGACAAGTCCTGGGTTTTGAAAACTCTTGTCTTCGCAGAATATTGAATAACCACTGGTCACAAAAGATGAAAAATCGGTCCATCCGTGAAATAACGTGACAGCCCCTAGTAACCGACATCATCAGAGACAGAAGGTGGAGATATTTGGGACACGTCCTACGTACGGACGGCCGGAATCCCAAAAGCCACTTTACGCTGGTAATCACCAGGAAATGAGTAGCCAGGGAAAACCCAAAGACACACTCTGCCGGACCTACAAGTTGTAACCTACACACCTCTGATTTACCAGAATGGGAGGATATCAGTGCAGCAGCAAATTTGAGGGAAGATTGTATCAAAGTAACAATAAGCAGCTTGCGTAGCTCACAGCCCTTGCTGTAGGGACTCGCGGGGGGGGGTCCAACCCCGGAAGCATAGTTATTTGGCCTTACGTCTATTTTGAAAAAATGGATATCTCAAAATTTTGAACGGATGCATTTTGGGGAAAGGGGGTGGGGCTGGTTGCTCATTGATCACTTGACTCTTAAAACAAGAATTGGAAGTTTCAATTTCCAGTTGAATAAGCCCCTCCAAAGTTAATACAACCATTCCTTCCACAAAAAGCTTATATGTTAACAAATGGTAACTTGCATAAGTTACAGGGCTTGCCTCGGGGCTATAAGGAATTTTTCGAACCCTAAGTTATAGTTACTTGAATTTTGGACATTTTTAACAAAGTACCCATTTTCAAATTTTAATCGGATACATTTGGAGATAAAAGGGCGTGAGTAAGGGGCTGGGTACCCTTCGATCACTTTTGATTCTTAAAAGGGGCACAAGAAATTTAGAATGATACTACTTCAAAGTTTATACGACCCCCCCCCCCCCATAAAAACTTCATACATTAAGGATAGGGAGCTAGAAGAACTTATAGCCCTTTCCCCGAGGGATAGATGAGGGGTATCGAACTCGAAAACCATGTTTCGGGCTCGGGACTCTCAAAATTATGATTGGAAGCATTTGGGGGGAAAAGGCATGAAGGGAGTTGGTAGCCTCTCTTGACTTTTGAAGGGAGTTGGTATCACTCTTGACTTTTAAAAGGGGAAGCAGACGTTTCAACTTCCAATCAAATGAGTGTCCTCCAAATTTTATAAGACCTGTCTTTCGATAAAAACCTTATATGTCCCAGGGGTATAACAATCGTTTCGCAAAGGCTCTGTTGGGTTGTGTCAACCCTGGAGGCATTAATACATGATCTTTGGACTATTTTGAACTTTTTTTATTATTTACAAACCCACTATAGTCACGCAAAGGAAGAAGTGGAGCACATGAGAAATAAGAAGAAAATCATACATTAGAAATCACTTAAAGCACTATTCACAAAAAAAGGCACGAGGTGCGATTTTGCTGATGCTGATTTACACTTAGCATGGAGCCCAATGCTATCTAAAGGATGGAAAGCATCCTGGACATGAAAATTCTGAGTTATTTTTTGAAATAATTTGCCTCGGAGGAAGATATAGAACATATTTACAAAACTTTAAGTAGTTCAGCGTCTCATCTTACCAGTAAAGCGGAAGGAACAAGTTCCATTGGTTGTTGCGGAAGCAAAGATTGAGAGGTAGGCTCCGGAGATACCTCAGGTGTTCTGTATTCTTCTTCTTCTGGCACTTCCTTCTCCTTCGCCTTTTCTCGAGGTATTTCTGGCGCCTTAGGAGGGTGCTTTTCATGAATTTCTCTTTCAGGAGTTGGAGATCGTTTCTTTCTCGGCTTTCCGCCTGAAACTGCAGTAAAATTTAAAGTATCTTGCACTTTAAGAAAAAGCAGTTTTGAGTACACAACCAATAAAAAATCGTTTCGCTTATCACGAAAATCTCTGTCAGATACTAAAATAAATATTTGAAACAGGCATAACAATTTCAGGAAAAAAAAGTTCAAAAAATTATTACGTATTTATATTTGCTAAATATTTTAAATGATTTCAATGATTTGGCTAGAGTGAAGCACTTTTTGTGTTCAGAAAATAAAAAAACAAATCCACAGAAAAGAAAACACTGTGTTTTTGTGGTATTACGAGGCATGATCGGTGGAAACCCATTGAAAAAAAAAACAGAACAGCGAAATAATGTAAAGTTAAAATAAAAGCAGCAGTGCATTGTCACTTACGCACAATTTACAGTAATTGAGTTTTCCGGATTTTAAAGGACCGAAGACATGGAAAATAAACCCATCTTGTGTCTATTCTTATCTGAAAACAGCAATTCTCTAGGGTTTTATTTTAGTTGCTGCAAAATTTTAAGATCTCAGAGTGGTTTGTTTTTGTTTTTTGTTTTTCTAATTTGGTTTATTTTGACCGCAAATTAAAAAAAGCAAAAACTAACTCTGATACAGTTTTTCTGCAATAACTCGAAAGACCAACGATTGGTTGATTCCCAAATTGTTTGTTTCCGCTGATTTCCGCTTGTTTTAGCTGAATTTTCACCCACGATTTGTTTTTATTTATTTTGCGCTTACTACTATCAAAAACCCCATATGGAGATGTTTTCATCAAAACTAGTTCGACGACTCATCTTAAATTTTCAAGGTATATATATAGCTAGAAGATATAAGAAAAATTGAGCATTTCAGGAAAGGGCAAGACCTTTGAGAGCCTCCCACAGTGCATATACTGGGTTTAATTAGCCATAAGGAAGTTACTAACATGATATTACAATAGAATCCTTTTTTTTGGAAAAAAACAATAAATGTTTAATTGAATAGACATTTTAGTGTCAAACTGTTCAGAGTATAAAATAACTTGGCCTTTTAAAGATCTATTGACAAATTTGTCTGTTAACAAATTTATGTTGACAGTAGAGCAATGTGTTAAGTTTTTTTTTTTCACCCCTACCATATAAAACTGAATTTTTCGAGAGTAGTTTTCAGGGGAAGGGGGTATTGTCGGTGGGGTTAAACGTCTAGATACGTCTCCCATATATTTTTTTTTTCATCCTCACTAAATAAAACATAGTAGTCATTGAAACTTCGGCTAGGACTCATACTCATTCTAATCAAAGTTAAAATTTGTTGTTCAGTCTGAATCTGTCTGAAAAGAGCCAAAAATGAATGGATAGTAGCATGCCCCCTTCAACGCCCCATGTGTCCCGGTACCCCAACAAGCTATTGGATCAAGGTTTCAGTTGCTACATTAATGAGTATTTTCAAAATATACGAACATTTCAAAATATCTAATAATGAATATTTTCAAAATATCCATGACCCTTTTGTGGGGCTTTTGTGAGAAATATATATCTATGTCTACATCTATATGGCTATAACACGATAAGCACGGTCTTAGAGTAAAGGGCCCAAAATCCTTGAAACCTCGCAGCCTGTTAGCATATGGGCTGCAGAGGTTAACAGTCTGATATATCTAGAATACAGTCTCATTCGCAGTAGATAGTGCGAAAACATTAGTGAGAAAGGTAGGTGGAGCTGTGAAGTGGTAACCGTTCTTGAAAATTCCTATACCTTATAACTTTGACCGAAAATTACTTGCCGCATAAGTTTCAACTGGATTTGAGCACTTGTGCAGAGCCCAGAGAAGGAGAATACCCCTCTAAAAAATTTTTGACTCATGTTTTATTGGATCAAGGGGCTAGTCTTATGAATTTTCAAGGCAATTCACTATTTTAACGGAACAATATTGATCCGCTTTCAGCAAGATTTTTTATTCACGGGGAGCTCGCAGGCTCACAGTGTGAGCCTAAAATGTTTATGGGGAGAAAGAAAAGGTGATGGAGGGATATAGGCTCACTTAACACCTCAAATGAAATGGATTAAAAATTATTGAACGTTTTCGATTTAAACAATGTACAACACTTCAATATTTCCTCAACATTTTCACAGTAGGAGGGGCGAAGATGCAGGAGAGGAATCTGCCGAACTCTGATCCTCCAACCACACAGATTGAAGTTATTGTGCCATTCCGTCTAAAAAAATGTGCAACTTTGCAAAAATGTTAGCATTAGAAAGAGCAATATGTTCTATCATGAACAAAACAGAAAAAAGAATCAAGTTTCTTGAACATCTTTTTGCAAATGCTGAAGTTATTTAGCGCAAAAAAAACTTCGTTTTTTACGGGCTAACCTTATGCCTCCAAGCAGCAGACTGAAAACTATTGCGCGTTTTCAATTAAATAAGTTGCAATACGTCGCCCTTTCCGCTAAGATGATGGCAGTGAGAAGGATAATGGTAAAGGAGGGAGAACTGCCATACTCTGGTTCTCCATATAGATTGAAAATAGTTGCGTCATTCCGACTTAAAGAAGCCGTAACATACTCAAAGCTTTGCTGAAAAGTTGGCATTAGGAAGAGCACGGTATTCTGCTATATATAAACGAAAATGTGAGTTTCCATGACACTAAAAGCTCCTCGCTAATATAGTTTGAAAGTTAAATAATGTTTAATGCCGGTAATGTTTAAAGCTAATAATATTCTTAAAGTTTTTGATGTGTGTTCTTTTTGTACGCCACTGGTAATTACTTTGGGCAGTTGTGTAAGCATCGAAGTTATAAGGTAACTTAGCTTCAATTTTAAAATTTGAAAATTATAAGAAACTTTCCACTTACCAACAGCTGGGCTTGGCCTTGCCTCTTTCACTTCTCTAAGCCTTTCCGGCTCTTCAGATGGGAGTGGTCTCTTAACTGGCTTTTCAGGTTTTGTTCGATAGACGCTCATACGCGGAACTGCCTCTTTTTCCCTTAAAGAAATCACAGAATGAATTAATGTGGTAAAAATTTGATTTGCATAATGTACCCACGGCGGCTCAAGAACGGGTTTACTGGAAAAGAATAGTGTCTGCTCTCTCGACGCTGGCGCCAAGTCAGCAGAAGAATTAAATAAAGTAAGTCAATATATCCTCAATTTGTGCAGCCCTTTATTTGACCATTAAGAACTAGTTCAATAAAGTCAAAGCAAAACAAACGCCTCAAGTCTTTCATTGTGCACTAAATTTTGTGTCCGGAATACCATATAGCTACAAAAGCTGTTTTCCCCTTCCCCGTCGATCAAAGGTTGGCATGGTTCGTCCATTGACAATTTCATTATCTTTTCCTTGAAACAAAAAGTAGACCCCGGATGCCAAGGCCCTGTGGTATTTTGCAGCAACCTTGATTCATGATTCATAGTTGCGGAGCAACAAATGCAACTATATCTCATCGGTAATACATTTTTAAGCTCCCGTATCAAGTTTGCAGATGCGTTATGACTATTGTAAGTTATCACTTGTAAGGTAAACGTGTAAATAAAGAACCGTTTGCACAAAGTAATGATCAAATCCTGTGCCCTCGCTGTTTCTGTTTTTACAGTTAAAAAAATCTTGTTTTTTTTATTTAGTTTTTGATCGTTTTTCAAATAATATCGGTAAATCTGGCCCACCCTCCATAAGAAATTCACCTGCCCTTATGGGAAACTCCTCAGTGGAAATTTCTTCTTATATAAGACACCCTCCCACAAAATTCCCTCAGGACAGTTCCATCCCCACTGAAAATCTCCCCCCCCGTAAAATTTCTTGCTGACGATTGAGCCTTAAAATCTCTCCTTGGCATACTTTCATTTGAAAAACACTAATTTCTTATCGTTTTCTCGATGACTCCGGAAATTTCTCCCTGGAAATCAAAATACACTGAAAACAACCCCCGGATACATCCCCTGGAGCATTTCGACTTGCAAAATTGAGTTGGGAAAGAGAAAGTAAGACAAACAAAAATAATTTCATATAAGAATTCTGTCAAATCCATCCAGTGTAAAATTTCCCCTGGAAAGTTCACTCTCCCCCCCCCCCGGAAATTTACCTCACCACAGAAAATTCTCCTTATGAAAACCCACCCAAAGCGCAAAATCTCCTCCCCTGAAAAGTGTCGGTATACTTCTCAATAACAAATACTATACGTAAACAATGCGCAAATTTCAAAAATTACAGGCCTCTCCCCACGGACTGGGGGGGGGGGGGGGTCATGATACCCCTTAAGACATTGATTTTTTAACTATGTCAAACAAGATGGCTATCTCGAAATGTTGAATAACGTCGAGGAAAGAAAACCGTGGGCTCGGGGCTAGTTGCCCTCCCATCTTTTGGTCACTTAAGAAGGGCACTAGAACTATTGATTTCCGTTCGAATGCACCCTTTTCCGATCTTCTAGGAAAATTATTTCGATACGACTACCCCTGGAAAAAAAAGTGGGGTTCCCTGATATATTGAATCTGATTTTGCAACTTTCATTACGATTTCTGGACTTTAAAGGGGTATTCCCCTCCTATTTCAAAAATCAGGCAAATTTTCTCAGGATTGTAAATTTTGATGGATAACACTAAACTTAATGAATCTTAAAACATTTGAAATTATAGGCAGCACGATAGCGCTGCCTAAGTAAAGAACCATGTTGGCACAATGTGTTATTTATTTTTATTTTCTTCTTCTCCATACCCGGGCATTTCGTATCGAAGGAGTTGTCGTAGAAACTTCAAAAAGGGCTCATTCGATTGGAAATTGAAGTGGCCAGTGCCCTTTTTAGTAGTCGAAAGTGATTGGAGGGCAACTACCCCCCCATGCCCATCATTCCCCCAAACACATCCAATAAAAATTTTGAGATAGCCATTTTGTTCGGCGTAGTTGATTTCCAGATAGAAAATCTTTTTGGGGAGGATACTCCCCCACAACCCTCGGGGCAAAGGTTTTAAGTTATGCCCTGGAGGCGTGTAAAGTTTTTATATAAGGCGTTGTCGTAGAAACTTCGAAAAAGGCTCATTCGATTGGAAATTAAAAGGGCTAGTGCCCTTTTTAATACTCAAAAGTGATTGGAGGGTAACTAATCCCCCCCCTCACGCCCACCATTTCCCCAAACACATCCAATCAAAATTTTAAGACAGCCATTTTGTTCAGCGTAGTTGATTTCCAGATAGAAAATGTCTTTTTGAGGAGGACACTCCCCCACAACCCTCGGGGCAAGGGATTTAAGTTATGCCCTGGAGGCGTGTAAGGTTTTTATAGAAGGCGTTGTCGTAGAAACTTCAAAAAAGGCTCATTCGATTGGAAATTCAAAGGGCTAGTGCCCTTTTTAATAGTCGAAAGTGATTGGAGGGCAACTATCCCCCCCACGCCCATCATTCCCCCAAACACATCCAAACAAAATTTTAAGATATCCATTTTGTTCAGCGTAGTTGATTTCGAGATAAAAAATATATTTTTGAGGAGGACACTCCCCCACAACCCGGTAACTAGCCCCCCTTTCACGCCCAATTTTTCCCCAAACACATCCAATCAAAATTTTTAAATAGCCATTTTGTTCAGCGTAGTTGATTTCCATATGGAAATTATGTTTTTGAGGAGGATACTCCCCCACAGCCCTCAGGGCAAGGGTTGTAAGTTGTGCCCTGGGGGCATATAAGATTTTATAGAGCGCGTTGTCGTAGAAACTTCAAAAAGCGCTCATTCGATTAGAAATTGAAATGGCTTGTGCCCTTTTTAATAGTCGAAAGTAATTGGAAGGCAAATAACACCCCTTCCACGCCCACCATTTCCCCAAACACATCCAATCAAAATTTTGACATAGCTATTTTGTTCCACGCAGTTAAAGTTCAGGAAATTATACCTTTGAGCAGGAAACCCCCCACAGTCTTAAGAGCAAGGGTTATAAGTTTTGCCCCGGGGGTTCATAAGTTTTGATTGAAATCTCTGTCGTAGAAACTTGAAAAAGGGCTCATTCGAGTGGAAATTCAAAGGTCTAGTGCCCTTTTTAATAGTCGAAAGTGATTTGAGGGCAACTAGCCCCTCTGTCTCGCCCACCTTTTTCCCAAACACATCCAATTAAAATTTTTAGATAGCCATTTTGTTCAGTGTTGTGGATTTCCAGAAAGATGAGGAGGACACTCCCCCACAGCCCTCAGGGCAAGGGTTGCAAGTTATGCCCTGGGGGCATATAAGGTTTTTACTGAACGCGTCGTCGTAGAAACTTCAAAAAGGGCTCATTCGATTGGAAANGGGGCTTATAAGTTTTGATTGAAATCTTTGTCGTAGAAACTTGAAAAGGGCTCATTCGAGTGGAAATTCAAAGGGCTAGTGCCCTTTTTAATAGTCGAAAGTGATTTGAGGGCAACTAGCCCCTTTGTCTCGCCCACCTTTTCCCCAAACACATCCAATCAAAATTTTTAGATAGCCATTTTGTTCAGTGTTGTGGATTTCCAGATAGATGAGGAGGACACTCCCCCAGAGCCCTCAGGGCAAGGGTTGTAAGTTATGCCCTGGGGGCATATAAGGTTTTTACTGAACGCGTCGTCGTAGAAACTTCAAAAAGGGCTCATTCGATTGGAAATTGAAATGGCTAGTGCCCTTTTGAATAGTCGAAAGTGATTGGAAGGCAACTAACACCCCTTCCATGCCCACCATTTCCCCGAACATATTCAATCAAAATTTTTAGACAGCCATTTTGTTCCAAGCAGTTTAAAGTTCAGGAAATTATACCTTTGAGCAGGACGTAGTTGAAATTTTGAGATAGCCATTTTGTTCGGCGTAGTTGATTTCCAGATAGAAAATGTCTTTTTGAGGAGGACACTCCCCCACAACCCTCGGGACAAGGGTTTTAAGTTATGCCCTGGAGGCGTGTAAGGTTTTTATAGAAGGCGTTGTCGTAGAAACTTCAAAAAAGGCTCATTCGATTGGAAATTCAAAGGGCTAGTGCCCTTTTTAATAGTCGAAAGTGATTGGAGGGCAACTATCCCCCCCCACGCCCATCATTCCCCCAAACACATCCAAACAAAATTTCAAGATATCCATTTTGTTCAGCGGAGTTGATTTCCAGATAAAAAATATATTTTTGAGGAGGACACTCCCCCACATTTTCCCCAAACACATCCAATCAAAATTTTTAAATAGCCATTTTGTTCAGCGTAGTTGATTTCCATATGGAAATTATGTTTTTGAGGAGGATACTCCCCCAGAGCCCTCAGGGCAAGGGTTGTAAGTTATGCCCTGGGGGCATATAAGGTTTTTATAGAGCGCGTTGTCGTAGAAACTTCAAAAAGGGCTCATTCGATTAGAAATTGAAATGGCTTGTGCCCTTTTTAATAGTCGAAAGTAATTGGAAGACAAATAAAACCCCTTCCACGCCCACCATTTCCCCAAACACATCCAGTCAAAATTTTGACATAGCTATTTTGTTCCACGCAGTTAAAGTTCAGGAAATTATACCTTTGAGCAGGACACTCCCCCCACAGTCTTCAGAGCAAGGGTTATAAGTTTTGCCCCGGGGGCTTATAAGTTTTGATTGAAATCTTTGTCGTAGAAACTTGAAAAAGGGCTCATTCGAGTGGAAATTCAAAGGTCTAGTGCCCTTTTTAATAGTCGAAAGTGATTTGAGGGCAACTAGCCCCTCTGTCTCGCCCACCTTTTTCCCAAACACATCCAATCAAAATTTTTAGATAGCCATTTTGTTCAGTGTTGTGGATTCCCAGATAGATGAGGAGGACACTCCCCCACAGCCCTCAGGGCAAGGGTTGTAAGTTATGCCCTGGGGGCATATAAGGTTTTTACTGAACGCGTCGTCGTAGAAACTTCAAAAAGGGCTCATTCGATTGGAAATTGAAATGGCTAGTTCCCTTTTGAATAGTCGAAAGTGATTGGAAGGCAACTAACACCCCTTCCATGCCCACCATTTCCCCGAACATATTCAATCAAAATTTTTAGACAGCCATTTTGTTCCAAGCAGTTTAAAGTTCAGGAAATTATACCTTTGAGCAGGACACTCCCCCACAGTCTTCAGGGCAAGGGTTATAAGCTATACCTTGGGGGCATATAAGGTTTTTATTGAAATCTTTGTCGTAGAAACTTGAAAAAGGGGTTATTCGATAGTTGAATGAGCCCTTTTTAATAGTCGAAAGTGATTTGAGGGCAACTAACCCCCCTCTCATGCCCACCTTTTCCCCAAACACATCCAATCAAAATTTTTAGATAGCCATTTTATTCAATGCAGTTGAAAGTTTTGGAAATTAGGTCTTTAAGGATGACAACCCATCCCCCCCCATAACCCTCAAGGCAAGGGTTTTAAGTTATGCCCTGGGAGCATGTAAGGTTTTTATTGAAAGCGATGTTGTAAAAACATCAAAAAGGGCTCATTCAATTGAAAATTGAAAGGGCTAGTGCCCATTTAATAGTCGAAAGTGATTGAAGGGCGACTAACCCCCCTCTCACGCCCACCATTTCCCCAAACACATCCAATCAAAATTTTGAGATATCCATTTTGTTCAACGTAGTCGAGAGTTCTGGAAATTAGGTCTTTTAGGATGATAACCCCATCAGCGCCCTCAGTGCAAGGGTTGTAAGTTATGCCCCGGGGGCATATAAGGTTTATATAGAAAGTTGTTGTAGACATTTCAAAAGAGGCTCATTTGATTGGAAATTGAAATTGCCCTTTTTAACAGTCGAAAGTGAGTGAAGAGTAATTAACCCCCCTCTCACGCCCACCATTTCCCCAAACACATTCAATCAAAGTTTAGAGACAGCCATTTTGTACAACGTAGTTGAAAATTCTTGAAATTATGTATTTAAGGATGACAAACCCCCCAGAGTCCCCAGGGCAAAGGTTGTAAGTTGTGCCCTGGGGGCATATAAGGTTTTTAATGATAGAGCAGTCGTAAAAACTTCAAAAGGCGCTCATTCAATTGGAAATTGAAAGGGCTAGTGCCCTTTTTAGTAGTTGAGTGATTGGACGGTAACTAACTCTCCTCTCACGCCCACCATTCCCCCAAACGCATCCCATCAAAATTTTCAGATAGCTATTTTGTTCAGCGTAGTAGAAAGTTCTGGAAATTAGGTCTGTGAGGCTGACAAAGACCCCGCCAGCCCTCAGGGCCAGGGTTGTAAGTCATCCCCTGGGGGCATATAATGCTTTTATTGAAAGCACTTTCGTAGAAACTTCAAAGGGGCTCATTTGATTGAAAATTGAAAGGGCTAGTGCTTTAATAGTTGAAAGTGATTGGAGAAAGACTAACGCCCCTCTCATGCCCACCATTTTCCCAGACACATCCAATCAAAATTTTGAGATAGCCATTTGGTTTAACGTAGTTGAAAGTTCTGGAAATTAGGTCTTAGAGGATGACAACCACCCTCACAACCCTTAGGGTAAGAGTTGTAATTTATGCCCGGGGGACAAACAAGGTGTTTATAGGAAATGTTGTCGTAGAAACTCAAAAAGGGCTCATTCGATTGGAAATCGAAAGGCCTAGTGCCCTTTTTAATAGTCGAAAGTGATTGGAAGCCTTGACATTTTTATAGTAAAGATCGATGTGGGTATAATGTATTATTTTTTTTGTTGTTGTTGTTGTTTAGACCAGGGCATTTTGTATCGAAGGAGTTGTCGTAGGAACTTCGAAAAGGGTTAATTGGATTGAAAATAGAAAGGGCTGATGCCCTTTTTAATAGTCGAAAGTGATTGGAGGGAAACTAATCCCCCTCCCACGCCCACGCTCCCTTTTGACTGTTTAAAACTAAATGTTGCCATAAGATTAAAGCAAAATGCACTGTGTTAATGCTAATTCGCAATAGGACATATCAGCAGTATCCCAAGAACGACTGAGGGTCTTATGTTCACACTTTCGGGGCTTCTTATGCTCTTAAAATTTAACCAAATAAAAGTAGCGTAAGTGTATCCAACCTATCAAACAAAGTAAACAGATTTTTTTGCGAATGGTTATCAAGTTTTCCATTTCAGGTCAACTAGAGTAGGTATGAAACTAAATTAAACACTACTATTTGTGTCCAGATTTTTAAGAGGGTGTATGTTGATAGAAATTGCTGAAAATTTTTCTCCAGCATACAAATAGCAGGCCAAACTATATATTCTTAAAAAAACGAAAAGATTTAAAGTATTATTTTCTTTTTCTCTGAAAAGACTGTCAATATAAAACGAACAGAAATTAAGTAAAAAAACTTTTCCCACAAAATACGTTTTTCAAAGAAAAGTAAATAACTCCATTATACAAAAATGAGCAAAAATAAAATCAAATAATCTACCAAACGTGAAACTACCACAAATCAGCATCGATAAATAAATGAAACCCAAAGCGAACAGAAATTACAATAAATAACCGAGTCAAACTCAAAACGAGCAGAAATTAACAAAAGTTGGGCTCAAAACCGCTATGCCTTCCCAAGGCCAGAACATAATTTGTACTTTACTGGAAAAAATACAAACGAAAAATACAAACGAATGTGGATTGTCAGTTTAATATACATATACTAATATTTAGTAATCAAAATGTTAATATTATTTAATTTATTAAAGTTATAAAAGTAAAAACATTTATATTTTTTTCAATAAAGTGCAAATTATGTTCTGGCCTTGGGAAGGTATAGGGGTTTTGAGCCCAACTTATGTTAATTTCTGCTCGTTTTGAGTTTGACCCGGTTATTTATTGTAATTTTTGTTTGTTTTGGGTTTCATTTGTTTATCGATGCTGATTTGTAGTAGTTTCCCGGTTGGTAGATTATTTGATTTTATTTTTGCTCATTTTTTGTGTAATGGAGTTCTTTACTTTTCTTTGAAAAACTTATTTTGTGGAAAAAGAAGTTTTTTTAATTAATCAGTATAATAAGCTGATCCTTTTTATGTATCTATTGATATCAAAATTCCATTTTTATATTGCTCTTTACTTTCAGTTGGAAAACATTGTTTTCTTATTTAGTTTAGATCGTTTTTCAAATAACCCCGGTAAATATGGCCCAACCTCAATGAAAAATTCCCTCCTCTGACGGGAAACTACTCCGTCAACTTAAAATACACCCCCTTCGTAAAATTTCCCAAAAATAGTTCTATCCTCGATGAGAATTACCCCCCCCCCATCCTTAAACTTTTTTGGGGACGACTAAACCTGAAAGATTCTCCTTAGCATACTTTCACTTGAAAAATACTGTAAATTTTAATCGTTTTCCGATCCTCCAGAAATCTCCCCCTTCTGTGAAATCTTTCTCCCGGAAATCCGAACTCGCTGACATTTTTCCCCCGACAGTTCCTCCTGAGCATCTGCACATGCAAAATTGAGCTGGTGAAAAGAAAATAAGGCTAACAAAATAATTTCATATAGAAAATCTGTCAAATTCCCCCAGTTTAAAAATTTTCCTAAGAATGTCACCCTCCCCCCACCTCACAGAAACCTCTAATATATAACAAAGATCAAAATTGAAAATTTCCAAAAAAGAATTGAAAAATCGAAACTTCTGTGTTCCGAAATTAGTATTAATCGTATTACTTCAAAGAATTTTAAGATACAGAAATTTTGCTTAATTTTTTAAAGAGATGATATGAACTTCTATGAGTGTTCGAAGTTATTTAATTTCTTAAAATTTTGGCTTAGAAGCTAGGCAGAAAAAATCTTGTCTTCGGGCAAAATCGATGTTAGCTCCAGTTCTTAGAAGATCAAGTGTTGTCTATCCGCGCCGGAAAACACTCCATCTTTCATAGGCAGCGCAATAGCGATGCCTAAGTAAAGAGCGATTTGGGCACGCTGTATTATTGTTGTTTTTTTTTTTTTTGGTTTTAGACCAGGACACTATGTATCGAAGGAGTTGTCATAGAAACTTCGAAAAGGGTTCATTTGACGGGAAATTGAAAGGGCTAGTGCCCTTTTTAATAGTCGAGAGTGATCGGAGGGCAACTAACCCCTCCCCCCAACAGCTTTCAAGGCAAGGGTTGTAACTTATGTCCTGGGGGCATAATAAGGTTTATATAGAAAATGTGGTCGTATAAACTTCGGAGGGGGGCTCATTGGAATGGGATCAGAAGTTCTATTGTCCTTTTTAAGGTCGAGAATGATCGAAGGGCGGATACACCCACACCTCGTATTTTGATTAGAGAGCAACTAACCCTCCTCATAGGCGCACCATTTCCCCGAACACATCCAATCAAAATTTTGAGATAGTCATTTTGTTCATTGTAGTTAAAAGGTCCAGAAATGTCTGATGATAAATCCCCCCCCCCTGCAGCCCCCGGGGCAAGGATTGTAAGTTATGCCCTGGGGGAATTTAAGGTTTATTATAGAAAGGGTGGTCGCAAAAACTTCGGAGGGGGCTCACTGAATGAATAATCAGAATTTCTAGTACCCTTTTTAAGATTCAAAATGAACAGAGGGCGGAAACCCACCTCCCACCCACAAACCTCGTATTTTCACAAAATGCATCTGATAGAAATTTAGGGATGGCCATTTGTAGAAGTAACTGACTACAGCGCCATCTACATTTGTCAGTCTGTGGCACTAGGGCTTTGAATTTCCAATCGAATGAGCCCTTTTTGAAGTTTCTACGGCAGACCTTTCTATAAAAACCTTATGTGCCCCCAGGGCATGACTTGCAACACTTGCCCTGAGGACTGTAGGGGGACTGTTCTCCTCAGAAACATAATTTCTAACTTCAAAAAAGGCTCATTTTGATTGAAAATTGAGAGGGCCTTTTTTAAAAGTCGAAAGTGATTGGAGGGTAAGAAGCCCCCCTTCCTGCGCCCATCAATTCCCAAAGCACATCCCACTAAGATTTGATACAGCCATTTTGTTCAGCGTAGTTGAAAGGTCTGGAAATTATTTGTTATGATGACATCACCCCCCCCCCCAGAGCCCTTATTGCAAGGGCTTTAGGTTATGCCCCAAGGTTATATAAAGCTATTATGAAAAGGATACTCGTTTAAACTTCGGAAGGGGCTCATTGGATTGGAAAGCAGATTCTGGCTCTAGTTCCTTTTTTAAGAGTCAAAATGATCGGGGCAGCCCTCTCTCCCCCCTACGTCGTATTTATCACAAATACATCCGACAAAGATTTTGAGATAGCCATTTATCGAAAAATAGTCCAAAGATCATATAATAAGGCCTTTGGTGTGGAGAGAATCCCCCAGAGTCTGGGAGTAAGGGTTTTAGGTTATGCCACGGGGGCATATAAAGTCTATATGGAAGGGGTGATTGTGTGAACTTTAGAAGAGGCTCATTTGATTTGAAATGTATAGTTTTAGCTTCTTTTTTAAAGTCAAACATGATAGAGAGCAACTAGCCCCCCTCCCAGACATCTTCTTTTCCAAAAACGCATTAAATTGGAATTGTGATAGCTATTCGTTACTGTAAGTAAGTATTAACTGTAAGTAAGGAGTGACCCGGCTCAATGGTAACCGAAACTCTAAAAAACAGAATTTTGATACCAATATATACATCAAAAGAATCAGATTTTAATTCTGATTTCAAATATATAAGTTTCATCAAGTTTAATTTTACTTATCAAAAGTTACGCGCCTGATAAAATTTGGCTGATTTTTGAAAAAAGGGGGGAAAGACCCCCTAAAAGTTATAGAACCTTAATGAAAATCACACCATCATATTCAGCGTATCAGAGAACCCTACTGTAGAGGTTTCAAGCTCCTATCTACAAAAATGTGGAATTTTCCATTTTTTGCCAGAAGAAAGATCACGGATGCGTGTTTATTTGTTTTTTTTTTTTCTTTTCCCCTGGGGTGATCGTATTGACCCAGTGGTCCTAGAATATCGTGGGAGGGCTCAATGGAACGGAAATTAAAAGTTCTAGTGCCCTTTTTAAGTGACCAAAAAATGGAAGGCAACTAGGCCCCCTCCCACGCTCATTTTATTCCCAAAGTCACCCGAACAAAATTTTGAGATAGTCATTATGTTCAGCATAGTCGAAAACATAATAAATATGTCTTGTAGGATGACTTAATCCCCACAGTTCCCAGGGGAAGGGCTGCAAGATATGAACTTTGCCCATTGCTTACATATTGTATTGGTTATTGGGAAGTATACAGACATTTTCAGGAAGGATTTTTTTCTGGTGGTGGGGGGGCTGGAGGAGGGGGCCACTCGGGAGAATCTCCGTGGAGGATGTTTCTTTGGGGTAAGGGACATTTCTATGAAGGTTGTGCCGGATTTCCAAGCATTATTTAAAAACGATCAGAAATTAAATAAAAAAAAACAAGTTTTTTCAACTGAAAGTAAGAAGCAACATTAGAACTTAAACGAACAGAAATTATTACGTATATGAGGGGGTTCTCCCCAAAGTCAATACCTCGCTCTTTACGCTACAGTTTTTTTTAGTGCTTTCAAAAGAGCTATCTATTCTAATTAAACGGCCTTTGTGATTCAGGGGTTTGTGAATTAATTTTTTTTTTAACTTTTAACGTAAAGAGCGTGGTATTGACTATGGAGAGAACCCCCTCATATACGTAATAACATATACGTAAAAAAAACAAAAAAAAAAACAAGCGATACGGCTCAATAGTAATCGAAACTTTTAAAAACGGAATTTTGATGTCAATAAATGTACCAAAAGAATGGACTTATAATGTTGATTCTAAATATATAAATTTTATTAAGTTTAGTATTACTCATCAAAGGCTACGAGCCTGAGAAAATTTACCTGATTTTTTAAAGAGGGAGGAAACATCCCCTACAAGTGAAAGAATTTTAATGAAAATCCCACCTTCAGATTCAGCGTATCAGAAAACCCTATTAAATAGGTTTCAAGCTCATATCTGCAAAAATCTGCAACTATATGTGCAACGTATTTTTTGCCAGAAGAAAAATATACGAATATAGAAGTTCGTTACGTAAGTTAATTTGTAAATTACGTCGGAACCAAATTTAGAGCCATTTAGCAAAAGAAGAGTAAAATTTTTATGCAAATTTTGTT
>JAQQPU010008715.1:14687-34820 GCA_029168905.1 Artemia sp. Kazakhstan ARC1039 | reverse complement strand
GAATTCAAGAAAGCTATTGTTACTTACTTACAATTTCTTCATAATTTAATGAAATGAATAAAACTATTCTAAAGAATAAAGACGGGTTAAGCTTAAAGATATTTATTGCTTAAACGTATTAACATATTTAAAAAAAAATACAACACCACATATTTACATAAAAATTTTACTTAGAGTTCACACTTAAACATCCAGAAACGATGATCCCATGATATAGAATAGTTTTTTTTAACCATGTCTTATGGATTTATCACGATCAGGTATGTCCATAGGTATCCACTGCGCGAAGAACCTAACCTCGTCTTCAGGACGGTGATAACCCCCTTCAAATTTAGGACACTTAAACTCTTCTAGATTGAAAAGTGGAATCCTATGGTCACACTTTTGAATTAAAACTTTATCTGTAGGTACACTACCCCTTACGTGGAGTGCTTCAACCCCGAAAAAACTACAAATTTCACTGACTTCCTCCTGAACATTTCTCAGTTCCTGACCAGTATTATTAAGTGGTGTAATCACTCTATCATAGAATCCCAGTCTGTTTATATAACATAATGTAGTACTCCACAAGCTTTTATCATACTCAAACAGATTATACTTCACTATCCAAAGATAACAGTCAATTTCTTCGAGATCCATAGACAATAATAAAAAAGCACATTCAAATATAACACCACAAGATGATTTTTTAATCCGATAAATTTGGTGTCATACAGTCCTATCATCTTGGAGGCTATTAATGTAGTTGTTAAGTAGAGAAATACTTCATCAAACTTTTACACCTTCGCTCAAGGTTGAATGGAGTTATGGCTAGTGAGATGAGTCCTAAAACCATCTGAATTCATTGTGGGGAGGAGTCATAAAACCTCCAGTGGGAATTTCTTAAGAAAAACACTTACATTAGAAAAAATACTAAATGTTCCATTATTACCTAAGTAACTAGACAAAAAATCAAGAATTTATGCGCAGTTTTAACTAACTAAGGCTATATTTGTTAAAGATGGGCCATTTTCTTAAGAAAACACTTACATTAGAAAAAATACTAAATGTTCCATTATTACCTAAGTAAAAAACAAGTTTTTTTTAACTGAAAGTAAGGAACGATGTTAAAACTTAAAACGAACAGAAATTATTCCTTTTATGAAAGGGGCTGTCCCCTCCTCAACGACTCGCTCTTTACGTTAAAGTTTGACTTTCTCACAACTCTAATTTTTTAAACAATAAAAAATTTAGCGTAGAGAGCGAGGCGTTGAGGGTACAACTATGTTTTTTTCGGCACAACATCCACGAAAATCTAGAAAACCTAGGTCTGAAAACCCCAAACAGCTAATTAAATATTCTAATTCATGATTTCAGGCACGTAAAACCACAAAATACTAAAGTTAACTTCTCAAATAATAAACCCCGGGAGTGAAACACACATGAAAATCTAAAAAACCTAGGTCTGAAAACCCTAAACAGGTAATTAACTATTCTAATTCATGATTTCAGGCACGTAAAACCACAAAATACTAAAGTTAACTTCTCAAATAATAAACCCCAGGAGTCAAACACACACGAAAACCTAAAAAACCTAGGTCTGAAAATCCCCAAACAGCCAATTAAATATACTAATTCATGATTTCAGGCAAGTCAAATACGAAATACTAAAGTTAACTTCTCAAATAATAAATCCCAGGAACCTAACATCCACGAAAATCTAAAAAAACTAGGTCTGAAAACCCAAACAGCTTATTAACTATTCTAATTCATGATTTCAGGAACCTAACGCCCACGAAAATCTAAAAAAAAACTAGGTCTGAAAACCCAAACAGCTAAATTAACTATTCTAATTCATGATTTCAGGCACGTAAAACCACAAAATACTAAAGTTAACTTCTCAAATAATAAACCCCAGGAGTCAAACACACACGAAAATCTAAAAAACCTAGGTCTGAAAATCCCCAAACAGTCAATTAAATATTCTAATTCATGATTTCAGGCAAGTCAAACTATGAAATACTAAAGTTAACTTCTCAAATAATAAATCCCAGGAACCTAACATCCACGAAAATCTAAAAAAAACTAGGTCTGAAAACCCAAACAGCTTATTAACTATTCTAATTCATGATTTCAGGCACGTCAAATCACGAAATACTAAAGTTAACTTCTCAAATAATAAACCCCGGGAAGAAAACACCCACGAAAATCTAAAAACGTAGGTCTGAAAACCCAACTTGGACTTGCAAACACCAACCCCAGACATGCATACAAAAAGAATCAATGAAATAAAATCAAAGTGAACTTTGAAAGATCAAGAGAATGTAACTGTGACAAGCTAAACCACGACAAAGCACTACTGAAATATTCCAACTCTTGCATTTCAATGAAAGAAAAACTCAATTCCTCTTAGAATGATTTAAACTAAATACTTACCCCCGCCTCTCACAGAAAGTTCAGAAAGACGCAAAAGCCTTATTTATAGTCGACTCTCGTGGAACTCAACCCCCATTTAACTCAACCCCCGTGCAACTGAACCCTCCATGTAACTGAACCCCTGTATAACCTAAACCCTGTACAACTGAACCCCCGTGCTACTGAACCCTCGTGCTACTGAACCCTCGTGCAACTCGACCCAATTTAACTAAACCCCTGTGTAACTATACCCCCTTTAACTGAACCCTCGTGCAACTGAACCCTCCATGTAACTGAACCCCTGTATAACCGAAACCCTGTACAACTGAACCCCCGTGCTACTGAACTCTCGTGCTACCGAACCCTCGTGCAACTCAACCCAATTTAACTAAACCCCGTGTAACTGTACCCCCTTTAACTGAACCCTCTTGCAACTCAACCCTCCATGCAATCCCATCTCCCTCAAAACACTTTTCAGCCGTTTCTTGTTAAATTTTTTTATTTCTAAACTATTTTAAATTGACAATACTCTCCAAAACATCACTTGTGTATTATACAGTACACTATCACCCCATCTCCTCCAATTCGCAAATCCCCCCTCGTGCAACTGAACCCTCCATGTAACTGAACCCCTGTATAACCGAAACCCTGTACAATTGAATCCCCATGCTACTGAGCCCTCGTGCTACTGAACCCTCGTGCAACTCGACCCAATTTAACTAAACCCCTGTGTAACTATACCCCCTTTAACTGAACCCTCGTGCAACTGAACTCTCCATGTAACTGAACCCCTGCATAACTGAAACCCTGTATAACTGAACCCCCGTGCTACTGAGCTCTCATGCTACTGAACCCTCGTGCAACTCAACCCAATTTAACTAAACCCCCGTGTAACTGTACCCCCTTTAACTGAACCCTCGTGCAACTCAGCCCTCCATGCAACCCATGATTTCTCATAGGCCACTGGGCTAATTTGGCTTTTGTGTCTGCCCCATTGTTTTTGTGTGGGTTCCATTGTAACTGAATCCCCGTGTAACTGAACCCCAAGCAACTGAACCCCCATGCATCTGAACCCTCGTGCAAGTGAGACCTCTTTAATTGAACCCTCATGCAAACAATTCTGAGTGTAGCCTACTATTCTTTAATTAGCAGCATCGTACATTTTGTTTAAATACTTATTTTTTCATTTTCCAGATTCAAGATTTTTATTTAACACAAATGAATAGACAAGCTGAAGTATTTAAAACGAGCCAACATAGAGCTACGATCGCAATGAATGGTACTTGTTATCAGAAAAAAATGTCAATTGCCAAAAAAAATAATAATAAAACATGTTATGATGAAAGTGCTTCAAAAACCCATCTGGCTGCGTCATATAATCTCAATTATACTCTCAAAACGTGTTTGTTCACTCTATAGGTATATAATATAAAAGGATAGCTCGCTTTTTGCAATGTAATTGTCAAACCACACTGTATATTCATGCCTCAGGCTTGTAGTCATGAAAATACACTGTATATTCATATAATCGTGGAACTGTGCACACCCTTGTTACCTCAGAAACCCGTCTGGTAAGGCATTTACCGTTCGTAGTAATAGGTGACTGCCCCTGGTAAACCATGTATCCGTGAAACTGCACTGGATATTCATGTGTAATTCAATGTGTAATTGAAACTGTGCACACCTTTACTACTATTAACTCCTACGCATCTTATAATCACTGCACAGCTAGGTAGCAAGGTAATTCAAAGAATAGTAAATTTTGTTGAAGGGGGTGGGGGATTGGACATTGAACTGTGAAATAGGGAGAGGGTAGAGTTAAGTCAAAAGACAGTATATGCATCCAGCCCATCAAAATACCATATCTGCAACATCTATATTATATCTGCAAAACCATATCTGCAACATGTATATTATATATTTTAAGTTAGTCTATTTTAGTTTTACATTTATTTTTTAGTTTTAGTTGTTTTTTTTCTACACTGAAGACGCTTTGTTAGATTAAAAAAAAACAAGTTTTTTTTACTGAAAGTAAGGAGCGACATTAAAACTTAAAACGAACAGACATTATTTCGTATATGAAAGGGGCTGTCCCCTCCTTAACGCCTTGGTCTTTATGCTAAAGTTTTTTATTGTTAAGAAAAAAAAACAGAGTTGTGACAAAGAGTCTAACTTTAGCGTAAAGAGCGAGGCGTTGAGGAGGGGACAGCCCCTTTCATGTACGGAATAATTTCTGTTCGTTTTAAGTTTTAATGTCGCTCCTTACTTTCAGTTAAAAATATTTGTCTTTTTTTAATTTTTGAACGTTTTTGATTTAATCCAGGTTTTGATTTTGGCTCACCGTACGTGAATAATTAAAATAAAATTTGCATATTAGTTTTACTTTTATTTGGTTAAATGGCTTTGTCGAAAGTTGTTCAATTTTATTTACGAACATTTTTATTAGTAATAAATATACGTAAATTACGAATTAACTTACGTAACGAATTTCTATATTTATATATTTTTAATACGTATATAACGGGGTTCGCCCCCTAGCCAATGCCACGCTCTTTACGCTAAAGTTCGATTTTTTTTCCAATTCTTTGAAAATGATTCTTAATCACAAAGGCCGTTAATTAAAATAAATAGCCTTTATGAAAGTACTACAAAAATATTTGGCTTAAAGAGCGAGGTATTGACTAGGGGGCGAACGCAATCATATACGTTATAATTTCTGTTTGTTTTAAGTTTCGATGTTGCTCCTTACTTTCAGTTGAAAAACTTGTTCTTTTTTATTTAATTTCAGATCGTTTTTTTTAAATAATGCTGTGAAATCCGGCACCCCCTCCATAGCAATGTTCCTTCCCTCATGAAAACTTCCTCCATGAAAATATCCTCCCACAAAACCCCCCCGAACCACCCCTCCCCACTACCAGAAAAAATCCCCCCTTAAAATGTCTGTATGGTAAAGTTGGGTGAAGTTCATAACTTTCAGCCCTCCCTCCAGGGACTTCGGGGGAGGGGGGTTAAGTAATCCTAAAAGACATAGTTATTATATTTTCGACCATGCTGAACATAATGGCTATCTCAAAATTTTGATCGGGTGAATTTGTGGAAAAAATGGGCGTGGGAGGGGGCCTAGATGCCCTCGAATTTTTCGGTCCTCGAATGAGTCCTCCCACGATATTCTAGGACCGCTGGTTCAATACGATCACCCCTGGGAAAAAAACAACAAAAAGCAAAAAAAAACAAATAAACACGCATCCGTGATCTTTCTTCTGGCAGAAAATACAAAATTCCACATTTTTGCAAATAGGAGCTTGAAACCTCTACAGTAGAGTCCTTTAATTCCTATAATAATTTATGCTAGTCTTGGGTTTAATATGGCTCTTTACTTTTCTCTGAAAAATTGTTTTTCGAAAGAATCTTTTAAATTAATTTAAAGAAAGCGCAACCAAAAGCGACTTTTTTGTTACCTAAATTCTTAAAGTTCCGATATTTTCAGTAAAGATGTTTATTACTCAACGTTCAGGAAAGGCCTGGTTCATCTAAGAAAAAAAAAAAAAAATCAAACCAAAAGTTTCCAAACACTAAGAGAAAGTAGCTTTTGTGTCGGCTCCACCGAAACAGGTAATTAACCCTTTTCAAACCAAAAGATAACCATCTACGACCGTTGAAAATACCACAAAATGAAAACAACAAAGTAATGAAAGTAGTAAAAAAAATTTACAGTGTGTAAACAGTGAGAGCCGCCGTTTACCCCCCCCCCCCCCCCTGAAAAACATCCCTTGAGGAAAATACCCCGCGGAAAATAACACCTCATGGAACCCCCCCCCCCAAAAAAAAAAAATTTACCCGTGGAAAATCCCCCCCCCCCATAACATAAACCTCTTGCGGTTGGTTAGTCTCCAATCACTTTGGGCTTATAAAAACAAACTAGAAATGCCTGAGGATTATCAAATAGTATCTACCTCCATCCTCCTGTCGTCTGTCCCTTAGAGCTACTGCTCTTCGCCATATTGTATCAATTAAATTAAAAAAGAGTGCTTTTTTTAAGTGAAAGTAAGAAGCAACATTAAAACTTAAAACGAACAGAAATTATTCCGTATATGAAAGGGGCAGTCCCCTTTTCAACGCCTCGATCTTTACGCTAAACTTTTTTATTATTTTAAAAAATAAAGTTGTGTGACAGAGTCAAACTTTAGCGTAAAGAGCGAGGCGTTGAGGAGGGGATAGCCCCTTTCATATACGGAATAATTTCCTTTCGTCTTAAGTTTTAATGTCGCTCCTTACTTTCACTTAAAAAAACTTTTTTTTTATTTAATATCTGAATGTTTTTGAATTAATGCAGCTTTGATTTTGGCTCACCGTAAATGAATAATTAGAATGAAATTTGCATATTAATTTTACTTGTTTTGGCTAAATGGCTTTCTCGAAATTTTATTCTGACGTAACTTACGAATTAACTTACGTAACGAACTTCTATATTTGTATGTTTTTATTACGTATATTAGGGAGTTTACCCCTAGTCAACACCTCTCTCTTTACGCTACAGTTCGAATTTTGTTCGAATCAGAAACCCCTGAATCAAAAGGCCGGTTAATTAGAATAGATAGGTCTTTTGAAAGTACTAAATAAAACTTTAGCGTAAAGGTTCGAGGTATTTACTAGGGGGTGAACCCCCTCATATACGTAATAATTTCTGTTTGTTTTAAGTTTTAGTGTTGTTCCTTACTTTCAGTTGAAAAAACTTGTTTTTTAATTTAATTTCTGATTGTTTTTTAAATAATGCTGGGAAATCCGGCGCCCCCTTCACAGAAATGTCCCTTCCCCCAAGGAAACATCCTCTATGGAAAGATCTTCCCCCGTAACCTCCTCCTCTGATCCCCCCTCCCCCCACACCATAAAAAAATCCCTCCTGAAACGTCTGTATATTTACCTTTAACCAATACTATATGTAAACAATGGGAAAAGTTCATAACTTGCAGCCCTTCCCCTGGGAACTGTGGGGGATTAAGTCTTCCTCAAAGATATATTTATTAGATTTTTGACTATGCTGAACAAAATGGCTATCTCAAAATTTTGATTGGGTGACTCCGGGAAAAAATGAGCGTGGGAGGGGGCCAGGTTGCCCTCCAATTTTTTTGGTCACTTAAAAAGGGAACTAGAACTTTTAATTTCCGTTCAGATGAGCTCCCTCACGATAATCTAGGACTACTGGATCGATATGATCACCACTGGAAAAAAAAACCCAAATAGACACGCATCCATGATCTTTCTTCTGGCAAAAAAATACAAAATTCCTCATTTTTGCAGATAGGAGCTTGAATTTTCTATAGTAGGGTTCTCTGATACGCTGAATCTGATAGTGTGATTTTCATTAAAGTTCTATGATTTTAGGGGTTGTTTCCCCCTTTTTGAAAATAAGGCAAATTTTCTCAAAAGTAACGAAAAAATGTCTTAACTTTTGATGGGTAAAACTAAACTTAATGAAACTTATATATTTAAAATCAGCATAAAAATCTGATTCTATTGATGGATCTATTGATATCAAAACTCCGGTTTTAAAAGTTTTGGTTACTATTGAGCCGGTTCACTTCTTACTTACAGTTCGTTACCACGAACTGTTTGACTATTCATTCAGTTTCTAAATTAGGAAAATTGTTGTCAACAGCATTTCGTCCACTTTTGGGGACTCAAAAAGATCTTACTTAAGTAATTCAATTGATGTTGTAAGCAAATTAAAAAATCGTCACACAGACGACAGTACAATTCTTTGAAGTTTTGATGTCGTATCTATACACACAAATTGTGATGTTAAAAAATGTGAGGTCATGTAAAAAAATAAAATGCAAAAACATTTTGAATTGATACTTTGGCAAACATGGACGTCGAAGTTATTTTGAATTTGGTCTCGTTGGTCAATACGCATTCCTTTTAATTCGGTTTTAGAGGAGAGCTTTATCAACAGGTCTTTGGTTTAGCACTGGGCACATCTCTAAGTCGAATTCTGGCTAATTTATTTTTGGACTCTATAGGAATGTCCACTATTCAATGTTTTCGTCCGTCTCCTTGTTTCTGGGGTAGGTTTATGGACGATGTCTTATAGTTGTGGGAACATGAATTGGATTCTTTAAATTTGTTTCTTGACCATTTAAACAGGTTTGACGAAAATATTAAATTTTTTCTAGAGTTAGAAAATTTACACTAGAGCTGGAAAAACAAGAAAGGCTACGCTTTTTAGATATTTTATTAATCAAAATTGATTATGGTTTACTTTTTTCAATTTATAGAAAACCTACTCACAATTAAAGGTATTTAAATATTTGTTTACCTCACCCAATTTCAGTAAAAAAAGTGAACAGTCATATCATTGGTTGATAGAGTTTTTAAAATTTGTTCCCCGGGGTATATTGATAGCGAACCATTGCATTGGAGGGATATCTTATTTTGCAACGGGTATTCAGTAAAATTTGTAAATGAAATAATAAGGAAAAGGAAGATTAAGCATGAAAAAGGTGTTAAAAACGAAGTTTCTCAACTTTTGGACCCTACAATTTCCAATAGATAGGTTCATTACCTTACATACCAATTCTTGGGGAGAAAGGAAGGTTCTTAACTTTTGGACCCTTCAATTTCCAATAGATACGTTTCATTACCTTACGTACCATTTTTGGGGACAAATTAAACGGACTTTATTGAAACATAATACATCAATTTGTTTTAAATCAATCAGACCATTGAGTAATTTTCTAAATTTTGGAAAAGATATAACACGTAACAGTTTGGCAAGTGGCGTGTATAGCATTCCTTGCTCTTGCAAAAAAATGTTACGTCGGTCGAACACACTAGCAATTTTTGGAACGTTTTATTGAGCACCGGAATTCAATAGATAATGCTCTAAAATTTACAAAACCTCCAGAAAGTTTCACTTCAGCTTTAGCAGAACATACATTTTTTAATTCGGACCATTTTGTGCAGTTCGAGGAGAAACAGCCATTTCCAAATATAAAGGTTTCACCCAATGGGCTCTTGAAGCATTAGAAAAAAAACAGCATATTTTTGCGGGTTTATCAATTAACAGAGACACTGGTAGTATAAATATTGATCCTATCTATGATATTATTTTAAAAAATGAACCGATATTCAAAAATAAAAATAAAATATTGCAAAATATCCCAGGGGTTAGTTCAATTAACAAAGCTAAGCGAATACCAGCATCAAAGGCTTTGCATAAAATTATGTCGCAATAATATATTCCTAGCTCATTTGTTATTTTAAAATTTTAATCCAGTTACTTTTGTGGTTTGTTAATGGTAGCTTCAAATTGTAAATTTTAAGTAATTGCATATATTATATTTTAGGTTAATCTATTTTAGTTTTATATATGTTTTTTTAGTTTTAGTTTTTCTTTCTACGCTGAAAACGCCTTGTTAGATACGGGCGAAATATTCGTTTGATTTTTCTTATTTTTCTTTGTTTTAATTTCCTGTCCATAGACCCGTTTGTCGTCTTTATATTCATTTCTTTGTGGTTTTTGTCATGGTTGGCCAGTTCGGCTTTAAATCATTTATTCTAAGAGCTAGACTTCCCAAGTCCCTAGCCACTAATGTGTTACCCATACAACTACCCCCGAATATAGATTTTATAGAATGTCAATCAAATTTTAAAAAAGTGGGCCAAGGTATTATCCCCCCCCCCCCTTAAAATGATTATCAAATGTTGCTCCATGATGAGCTGAAAATTCAGGATAATTTTCACTCTTATGAATCTAGACGCCCAAAAAAGGAAGGTTTTCAAAAACGGAAATTTTTCTGTATCTTAAGAATTTTACTGCTGAAAATTCTTAATGACTAATAAATGACACATATACCTATCCCCAGATAGAGATGTTGCAAATTTCAAATACAATTTCATATTAGCGAGCTGAGACCCCCACCCCATTCTTTTAGCAAACCCCTGAATTGACTAAAATAATTATTTTTTTTACAAAAATAGATTGTTTAGCAACTGAAAATGTTTGCTAATTTTAAAAGGATTTGTATTACCATTCCCAAACATAGTTCTTCTATTGTTTGTTTGTATCGTTCAAGTTTTATGGAAAAAGTCAAAATAATATATAAAAGGAAACGCGGACGAAACAAAATATTCTCAATTTCTCAGGTATTTTAAAGCTTCTATCTACAAAAACACAAAAATTTTCATTATTCCCAGAAACTATTTGTGCTTTCTTTGGGAGTATAAAACTTAATTAATGACCATAGAATATTGGGGAAGTACTCAGTCTAACAGAAATTTAAATTTCAACTGTCCATTTTGACTGGCAAAAAAGATCAAGCCGGTCACAGTGCCGATTTATGCCTATCATGATAAGTGAAAATTTTGGCCCAAATAGGGCAAAATGCGACCGAGCATCAACTCTGAGCTGAGATAGGTAATGGGCTAAAAACTGTCATAAATATATCACATATGTTCTTTATCCAGGCCATGTATACTTACGCTCCTTGCGAAACAAAATGTCGACATGATCTGTAGAAATATGTGTTTACGTTATACCATTAGCAATTAAGGTACGGCCTTCTTGTAATTATATAAAGAGGTGTTAGAATTTGCTATGGTTACTTAATACACGTTATGTGATATTTTATTCTAAAGCCTTGATCTGTAGTAAACCCTCCTTATAAGCAAGTAATCCCTATCGATTGATTCAGACCTTTTATTTCACACTTAAGAGTATATGGTATCTTGAAGGATCACCCTATCTCGTCAGCTATTGATTGGGCGGTCTTGCCATAACAAAGCTTGAATAATATAACAGATCATATAAAGCTTGGATATAGATCCGAATAAATGACAAAAAACTAAGAGCTGGAATTTTATCCAGTAATTTTCAAAAACGAACAATTAATTTCTCTCGTTTGGGGCGGAGATAGTAAGCTTCAGTTTTAATGGAAATTGTATCATCAGGCAGCCTAAATTTTGTATTTCGTGCCTAATTTTATTTTTGAAGCTTAGGAATGGGCAATTCCTAAAAGTTTTCTAGTGCACCATTTACGGAAACGCTAAAATTTGGCTGAAAGGAATTATCATTCGAGCAATTTGGCCGCTTTAAGAGTTCCGTGTGCTACTACCAGCCATAATTAATAAGCTTGCCGAAAAAAGGGACATATACTTCATTGTAAAAGCCCTTAAAATTCCAGTGATTCTCGTCAGACGTCGATGACGGCTAGCCCCCCCCCCCCCTTGGAGAATTTACAAATGGGCCCTTTGTCTTTGTGACGGTCAGCTAGCACTGAGACTCACAAAATGATTTTAAGGTACCGTATCCTCTTAAACGGTTTTCAAACGTTTCAAAATACGTTTCTTGTTTTTCAAAAATACATTATATCCTCTTTTCTCGCTCACGTGATAAATTGAAAAACCTTCCTTTCGACCAGTGGAATCAAATTCCGCTGCCTTTCCTGCCTTGACACTGCCTTTCGACCAGTGCTTTCTCTATCCTTGAATTCCTTGGGCTTTTTCAAATTTCCCGTAGGAATAAAGGGTTCTCCCAAATCTCTCGAAACCTAACATTCATAAATATATGAACGAATCATAAATATATAGAAAATATAAATCGGCGAATTTCGGGGAAGTTCCGGACAACCCAATTATCTTTTGGGAAAATTCTCGAATTCAGGGATAGTGAGAGCACTTATCTAGATATTTAAATTGTTTTCTGGTATCATGCCCTCCTTGTACAAAATACCAGTCCTCCGACCAACTTTTACAGTTTTCTACTGTCAGGAAATCTTATACTACAAAACATAAAACCTCTTGAGTTTCAGCAGCCAGACTTTGAAATGAGGTCAAGGTCGTATCCAAAATTTTTGTTAAGGGATGGGAGGCTCGGAGATGGGGGTCTAAAAAATCTTTGCAAGCACATCAAAAATTTGCTTATATACGTTTTGGTTACATTTTTACGAGTCAAAGAATCTTCTCTTTTTTTTCGGGGGGGGGGGGGTACAAACCCAAAATCCCCCGGATGCGGCCTTGAATGGGATCCACATATTTAAATCTATTGACGTCTGATACAGAAAGTTGGCTTTGACTCAAAAACAAATTCGTCTATTTTCTTTCCCTTAAAGAAGAAGCAGAAATTGCAACTCCATATTTACGACCTTACAGATCTCGCTCATAAATTAGGGTTATTCAGTAACGCAGCAGCCAGCAAGAATCCATTGCTTTTACTGAATAAGGTAAAATTGTTAAGTCGGTAATCAGGACTTCGACATAACTAATCTAGTACCAAGCCCACATTATCCCAGTTAAGCAGAGAATTATTAATTTTTTCTATTACTTGCTGGTGCATTTACTCATCCTGCTTCTGTCGGCAAAATCCTTAAAGATACCGCTCATGAAGCAGCCTAGCGGGGGTCCTGTTTATTCCACGCGACTACAAAGACGCCGCTCGCCACTCCTCTGTCCGCCTTCTGCTACCTTCAACACCCCACCTGTAGCCATTATATACCTCTTCATTATAGGAACAAATTACTGGGTTAAATTGCTAACAAAAAAGCACTTTTTTGTAATGACTAAGACAATTCCATGATAGGGTATTAATTAATATCCAAAAAGAACGGTGCAGATCAATAGTTTCATACATTGATTTGGCACAAGTGATTCAACTTGACATCCTCTGTAACACACACTTTATTCTCAATAAATTCAATATATTAAAAATACAGCTAATAATATTCTCAGTCTCACAAGGACATTTTACAGCCTCAATTTCATTAGGGGAAGGAGCTAGAAATCACAGAAATAATACTAACACATCCCCCCATTCCTCAGAGAAGATCTAGCTTTTTCCGTTTACAAGTTTTCCATTACATACACCGTCCCAAATTAAAAAAAAACTTTAAGAAGAACTTGTACCTCTTCAATGGATATTCCTCCTGCACGGCTACAAGTTTTATCCTAATAACTGTCTACTTCCCCCTCCCAATTTAAACGTAAATTATCTAACAAATATTTCAGGTGCTCACCCTAAACTCACATGAAAGAAAGGCTCTGTCGCACCAATAAAAAAAGGGGTACTTTTTTATTTTATAGTACCTACGAAGGAAGTCAAATTTGGTTAATGCTAGTGAAATATAACAAAATAGGATGAATATATAATAGTTTGGAAGAAAATTTGGGCTATATATTTGCACATTAGGGGGGTGGGGGGTAAAGCAATGCATATATTAAATACATAACCTAACCTAGGTATCTCCCTCCCCCCCCTAAACACAAAAAAACAACATTTTAAATATTGTAAGCTCAATGGAAACCACGCTTTGCATTCCATTTCTCTATTTAATTACCCGTTTGATGGGTATCCATTAGTAGTTCCTTGTGCAATATATAGCGATGGGTACCATAAAGTGTACAAGAACCAAAAAAAGGTAGTGAAAGTTTTGAGATTTTTATAGGTTGTTTGGGAAATTTCTAGCAGATTGGCTAAAGCAAAAGATATGCATATTGTAGATGATAAATGAAATAAAAAGGTTTTTCAAACGAGAGCAAGGAGCAGCATTAAAATTTAAAACGAACCGGATTTTTACACATATGAGGGGGAGGACCACCCCTTTCTCAATCCTTCGCTCTTTACATTAAAGTTTGAATTTGTGTCCAAATTCTTTACGAACGACTACTCAAATACAGGGGCAGCTTATGTGCAATAAAATTGTCTTATAGTTTTGGGAACATGAATTGGATTCTTTAAATTTGTTTCTTGACCATTTAAACAGGTTTGACGAAAATATTAAATTTTTTCTAGAGTTAGAAAATTTACACTAGAGCTGGAAAAACAAGAAAGGCTACGCTTTTTAGATATTTTATTAATCAAAATTGATTATGGTTTACTTTTTCAATTTATAGAAAACCTACTCACAATTAAAGGTATTTAAATATTTGTTTACCTCACCCAATTTCAGTAAAAAAAAGTGAACAGTCATATCATTGGTTGATAGAGTTTTTAAACTTACAACACCTGCCCCCGGGCTCTGGGGGGCTTTATCGACACCTGAGCTTTAGTTATCTTACTTTTGAACAATTTTTAACAAAATGGCTGTCTTAAAATTTCTATTGGATAAAATTGGGGAAAAAGGGGCGGGGGGGGGGCTAGTTGCCCTCCAGTGTCTTTTAACTCTCAAAATCTGAAATAGAACTTTCAGTTTTAAATCAAATGAGCCCTCTCTGAAGTTTGTATGTGCATCCCTTCCAAAGAATCATATATTTCCCCGAGACACAACTTACAAATCCTGCCCTCGGGCCCTAGGGGGCTGTGTTGACCCCAGAGTTTCGTTATATAGTCTTTGAACTATTTTTTAAAAATGGCTATCTCAAAGTTTTTACCAAATAGGATTGAGGGGAAAAGAGCGTGAAGGGGGATGGGGGCTAGGATGCCCCCCGTTCTCTTTTGACTCTTAAAAAGTGAACTAGGACTTTCAGTTTCCAGTCAAATGAGCCCTCTTTGAATTTTATGCGGGCATCCAATTCATAAGAACCATATATGACCCCAGGGCATAGTTTACAGCACCTGCCCTCGGGCTCTGGGGGGTTGTGTTGACACCGGAGTTTTTGTAATATGATCTTTGAACTATTTTTAACAAAATGGCTATCCCAAAATTTTATCGGATGTATTTGGAAAAAAAAGAGTGGGGGGGGGGCTGGTTACCCTCTGATATCTTTTTGCTTTTAAAAAATGGACTAGAACTTTCAATTTCCAATCAAACGAGCTCTCTGTAAAGTTTATACGAGCATTCCTTTCATAAGAACCATATATACCCCCAGGGCATAACTTACAACGCCTGCCCCCGGGCCCTTGGGGGTTGTGTCGACACCGGAGTTTTTGTAATGTGTTCATTGACTATTTTTAACAAAACGGCTATCTCAAAATTTTTATCGGATGCATTTGGGAAAAAAATTGTGGGGGGGGGCTGGTTACCCTCCGATTTCTTTTGACACTTAAAAAGTGAACTAGAACTTTCAATTTCCAATCAAATGAGCCCTTTCTGAAGTTTATACGAGCATTCCTTCCATAAGAAACATATATGCCCCCAGGGCTTAATTTACAACCCCTGCCCCCAGGCCCTTAGAGCTTGTGTTGACACCAAAGTTTTGTTATGTGATGATTGAACTATTTTTTAACAAAATAACTATCTCAAAATTTGTATAGGGTGCATTTGGGAAAAAGGGCGTGGGGTGGCTATTTGCCCTCCGGTCACTTTTGGCTCCAAAAAAAGGGCACTAGAACTCTTGATTTCCAATCTAATGAGCCCTCTTTGAAGTTTATACGACGACCCCTTCCATATGAAGTGCTTCTGGGGAAAAAATTATAATAATAAAACATTGGAGCCGTATGGTCTTTACTATAGTCAACGCTATAGCGTTTCCTCTGATAAAGAACCAGCAAAGAAGCGAGTTGGAATGTTATGAAGCAATTGCAAAGTCTAGCATCCAAAGGAAATGGAATCATTCTGATTTGGTCCCTGGACACTCGGGGATTTAAGGTAATGAGATAGCAGATGAAGCAGTCAAGACTGGAACATGAACCAGAACCTTTCATTCCCATTTCTCAGAGCTGCCGGAAAGTGGTGATAAGTAGGTGGAGTATTGGAAGAGTGAATGAGAATTAGCATAGGAAGATGGAATGTAATGAAACAAAGGTGGCTAAGACAAATTAAACAAATGAAGGTGGTAAAACAAATGAAACTAGTGGCTAGTCCAATGCGTCTACACTCTAGAGGTCTTGAAGACTTCATCGATCACACCTTTTAGACCGTGGAAGGTTGATCCTCATAAAGCCCTGTCGTCTGTAAAATTCAGATCTGTCAAGGACTGCAAGAAGCCATGTGCTTTTCCACAGATGGTCCACTTTGGTTTCTCAGTGCATAAACCAAATTCCACCCTACTACGCAGTTGCACATAATGAAAGAGAGGGGAGATCCTGCCTTTACTTCAACCTCCACAAGAAACTTAGAAATATCACGCAATCCTTCTACACACCTCAGAATATCTTGACGAGTTCTTGTGGCGCATCTTCTTTAGTCACAGTTTTCCATAGCTTCTCCTTAACAAGAGAGTCAAAGTCAATAAGGCGATGAGAAGGGGTGAATGGAATATGCTATCCCAAGACAGATTAAGGCAAAATAGCCAATACCTGTTGAGGGAAAACTCTGCCTGATATGAAGCCTATTTGTTATGAACAGTTAACTCGTTATGTGATTTTTGAATTGATTCAAAAGGATGACAGTGAATATTTTCATGGCTTGGTCAATCAGAGAGTTGGCTTTATAGTTTCCAGAAGTGGCTTTGTTTCTTCAAAACAAAAGGTGCCAGTAAATGACCCGGCATGTCAGAAAGCAAATATTGAAGGATTGTTCCACTTGCTGGGATTGGAGCAAGTCGCTCCAGATGAACAAACTCTATTTTTCTAATCTTTGAGCAAAATTTGTGAGAAGGGGTTGACTATTGTAATATGTTTAATATTTTGATGGGAGTGAATAGGGATCCACTCAGTTTTCTTGTCCTCCTTTATTTACTAAGTTATATTATTTTAATGCATATAAAAGCATTGATTGAAAGATATTTAATTGATTTGCCTTCTTTTATATGTTAATTTGCCTGGTTTGAAAATACTAAACTAAGTAAAGATCTGTTTTACAGGAAGACAGATCTGTTATCTTTCCCAAAATAAAGAGAGAGGAAGGGGGGGGGAGAAAGAGAGAAACAAATAAGAGCAATTAGAAAAGAAGACTTATGATTATGCATCGAAAAAAAAACATTGGCTTCATTTCAGCTTTTCTTCTCTTTTTATGGTTACAACGGTCTTTTTGAGACTGTTATCTGCTTAAAACCAAGAAGGAAATGACACATCCCTCGAAATAGATGAAAAACTGGTATCCAGAATGTGAATAAGTCCTCTGGAAGGTGTTTTAGCACCTACATTATATACATTAAAGGTAAAAAAATTATGTCGTAAGAATTATAAGCGAGATTGGTTAAAATTGGCCCTTTTTAGGATTTTCATCTGTTTAAATGAGGAACAACCTTTGAAACTGCCCGGAAAAATAAACTACAATCCAGTCCATAAATAAGTCTTCTGAAAGGTGATTGAATAGTTACTGTTATGTATGACTAGTACCGGGAGCCCTGGATATATTTGGCTTAGATATTTTGATTCTCTAATCATTTTTTAACATAATTAAATTAAAAAAACAAGTTTTTTTTAACTGAAAGTAAGGAGCGACATTAAAACTAAAAGGAACAGAAATTATTCCGTATATGAAAGGGACTGTCCCCTCCTCAACGCCTCGCTCTTTACGCTAAAGTGTTTTATTGTTTTAAAAAATAGAGTTGTGAGAAACAGTCAAACTTTAGCGTTATGAGCGAGGCGTTGAGGAGCGGACAGCCCCTTTCATATACGGAATAATTCTGTTCGTTTTAAGTTTTAATGTCGCTCCCTACTTTCAGTTAAAAAAAACTTGTTTTTTTTATTTAATTTCTGAACGTTTTTGAATTAATGGAGGTTTTGATTTTGGCTCACCGTACATGAATAACTAAAACAATATTTGCGTATTAATTTTACTTTTTCGGTTAAATGGCTTTCTCGAAAGTTGTTTAATTTTATTTACGAACGTATTTATTAGTAAGAAATATACGTCACTTACGAATTAACTTATGTAAGAAAATTCTATATTCATATGTTTTTAATATGTATATTAGTGAGTTCGTCTCCTAGTCAATACCTCGCTCTTTACGCTAAAGTTTGAATTCTCTTCCAATTCTTTAAAATGACCCCTTAATCACAAAGGCCATTAATTAGAATAAATAGCTCTAATGAAATTACTAAGAAAACTTTATAGCATAAAGAGCGAGGTATTGAATAGGGGACGAATCCGATCATATACGTAATATTATCTGTTCGTTTTAAGTTTTGATGTTGCTACTTACCTTGAGTTGAAAAACTTGTTTTTTTTATTTAATTTCTGATCGTATTTTTAAATAATGCTGTGAAATCTTACGCCCCCTTCATAGCAATGTCCCTTCCCCCATGAAAACTTCTTCCATGGAAAGATCCTCCCAAGTAACCCCCAATCCACCCCTCACTACCAGAAAAAAATCCCCCCTGAGTCGTCTGTATGCTTCCCAATAACCAATACTATATTTAGACATTGAGCAAAGTTCATAACTTGCAGCCCTTCTCCGGGTACCGTGGGGGATTAAGTCATCCTCAAAAACATAGTTATTATATTTTTCGACCACGCTGGACAAAATGGCTATCTCAAAATTTTGATCGGGTGACTTTGGGAAAAAATGAGCGTGGGAGGGGGCCTAGTTGACCTTCATTTTTTGGCCACTTAAAAAGGGCACTAGAAGTTTTAATTTCCGTTCGAATGGGCCGTCCTGCGATATTCTAAGACCACTTGGTCAATACGATCACCCCTGGGGAAAAACAAACAAATAAACACGCATCCGTGATCTTTCTTCTGGCAAAAAATACAAAATTCCATATTTTTGTAGATATGAGTTTGAACAAGTTACAGTAGGGTTTTCTGATACACTGAATCTGTTGGTGTGATTTTCATTAAGGTTCTATAAATTTTAGGGGATGTTTCCCCTCTTTTTGAAAATCAGGCAAATTTTATAAGCGCGTAACTTTTTATGGGTAGAACTAAACTTGATGAAACTTATATATTTGAAATCAACATAAAAATATGATTCTTTTGATGTATCTATTGGTATCAAAATTCTTTTTTTTAGGGCGGTTACTATTGAGCCGGGTCACTCCTTACTTACAGTTCGTTACCAAGAACTGTTCGATCTAAAAATTTTTGTCGTGAATTCAATTCCTGCATCCTGTTAATGCATCAAAGGTTCATCTATTTTATGGGATTTGTTTTCTTCTCGGACTCGTTGTGATTCTTACTGTTGCTTCTCATCTAACCGCAGATTTCCTCTATGATTCGATGTGATCATCCCTGTCGCTTTTATCCTAATCGCAGATTTTTTTTTTTTATCCAGTATTTCCATTTGAGTTTCGTGGTGATGCTAGTCGTCGCATGTCTTCTAGCCACACATCTCGTTTGCGCGTCATTTTCGTGATCATTATATCAGTCATTTTCCCATGCGTTTTCCTTTATCTGTTCGGATTCATTCAAAATCATTTTCAAGAAAAATTATATACATATATACAAAAATAAACAAATATAACACGTTCCTTCATTCCATTATAATTTGGCTTTGTCTTCTAACAGCAACTTTCGTTTCGTGTGCTAAAATGTTTTTTTTAGCAATTAAAGGTGCTTTTAGCTGTTCCTTGTTTCATGTCCTTTTCTTCAGCTGTTCAGTCATTTGTCATTTTGTGTAATTTTTCAACCCTAAAATATATTAAAAACGAGATGAGATTCCTTTATTGATCAATTCACAAAACAACAAATCAAATTAAATAAACATAGCCACTGCTAGAAGGTCAAGTAAACTGTGTGTAGCGACTCAGTTAACTAATCAATTCGCATAATCAACAATACATAAATAAATACAAAAAAGACCAAAATATCGATACCAATAAATGAAGAAAGTGATTCAGAGTACGTAATGCTGTCCGGCAGGTTATTCGAGAGGGTGCTGGGCGATATTTGATAGCGATATTGATATATCAATATATCGGACCAAACATCGATATCAAATATCGAAACGTTTTATCGAAACCGATATTTTTTAGGGGTC
>JAQQPU010008715.1:0-14287 GCA_029168905.1 Artemia sp. Kazakhstan ARC1039 | reverse complement strand
ATATATATATATATATATATATATATCAAGGCTCACCTCATGAAAATTGCCACTGAGTGGCAATCAAGGAAAAGGTTGTTGCTGTAGTAACTGATAATGGAGCTAATGTAGTTCGGGCCGTAAAGGATGCTGCATCCCAAGTAGGTACAGGATGGACACATGTTTCCTGCTTCGCACAAATTCTAAATATGATTGCGGGGGGTTCTATTAATGATACTGAAGAATTGTTGGCTTTCGTCCGAAAGGCTAGAAATATTGTCAGCTTTTTCAGACGTAGTGTTGTAGCTACTGACACGTTGCGCCAGGTTCAAATCTCCATTGACAATGATTGCACCAAAAAACTAAAACCTGATGTGACCACTAGATGGAATTGTTTTCACTATGTTGCGTTGTCTACAAAATTGGAAAGAGTCGGCAACAAGATCGCTTGCGCTTCTCGGTAAAGTGAACATGATACTCACTGAAAGCAAGTGGGGTGTAATTTCAAACGTGATCGCGGTGCTTGCACCCTTTGAAGAGGCAACTATTGAGCTCTCTTCTGAAAGCTTTCCCCGATCTCGAATATCCTACCTTTGTCTAAGACTTTGAGACACCACCTTGTTCAGGTAGATTTTGGTGGATTCACAGATGTGACTGATGAGCTTCGAAAGGCTTTGCTGAATAAAATTTATAGTACGTTTGTAAGCCTTGGTCAAGTCACGCCCGTCGCAATTGCCACAGATCTTGACCCGCGTTTCAAGAAAATGTATATTTCACCTGACGATCTTCTACAAGTTGAGAGCAAAATTGCAAACGAGATAGATTTGGCTTTGCTGGCTGCTGAATCTTGATCAGAAGATACAAGTCCATCGCAGTCCCTGCGATGCAGTCATATCAGAATCAAGCCAGTTTGTGGGGTTTACATGATGAAGTCCTTATAGTCAATGCAGGACATGCTTCGATAGCAGCCGAATTGTTCTACAAACTTTCAATAGGGAGCCAATAGTTTCAAGAGAAACTTGTCCACTCAAGTGGTGGAAGTCTCGTGCTATAGGGTCCCCAAAACACCTGCATGAAGTTGGAATTAAATTCATGTCTGTGCTCGCTACCAGTGCCCCTTCTGAAAGAGTGTTTTCCAAGACTTGTCAGATAATCACTGAACGGCGGAACCGACTCTCAGGGAAAAACGTTGACATGCTGCTGTTTTTGAATAGCCATTAGTTTATATTTCTCTTTTCCTGAGACCGAATAATTCCAAATCTGGGTTTTTATTATATTCGTCTATTTAATGGAGGTTTATTTTTATTGTTTGATTTTATACCATTTGAATCTTGAAAAAAAAGACTATACGAAATACTCTTTATTTACCATTTGCGTCACTGAACTTCGGCAAATCCTTGAGATAGCAAAAAAACTGATCCGAAACATCAATATCAATATATCGAATATCGAAAGTAAAAACATCAATATATCGATTAATCAAAATATCGCCCAACACTAGTTACATTTACGTGACGAAACACATGAGCTGATCTCATTGTATTGCTCTTCTGATATACTAGCTTATCCGCATTCTTAGTATAATAAGAATAATAATCGGAATTAGTAGAAAAAATATCCACAAAACAAGCTGGTGAAAGACTGTTCAAACATTGGTATACCAGTGTTAATAACTGGTGATCCCGTATCTGACCAACATTCAGAATTTCAAAATGGGAATAACAAACATGTGCATCACTAAAATTAGCAGATTCCCCCAAAAGACGAACTACTTTATAACACCACTTCTGGGGAAAACTATCCTCCCACTCCTCGTCCTCTTGGTTTTGTCAAGTTTGATATTCAAGGTGGTTGCACAACACTTTCTTCTTGTTCAAACAACTTGTCAAACAGCTTTGCGCTCTGAAACAACTAAATTACGCATTGGAAATTCTGACGGGAATTCAACTCCTTCTTCCTGTTTATCCTTCATATACACTAAAAATAACACGCTCCTTATTCCATTGTAATTTCTAAAATATACAATTTTTTTTAGCTGTTCAGAGTCATTTGTCATTCTGTAATTTTGCATGCGTCATAGATACTAAAACGATACTAAAACGTCATAGATTCTGGGATGGGGGGGGGGGGAGTGGTAATTCCTGTTCTAAATTTTTTTCAAAAATACAAGTGGGAAAACACACGCAGGTTTCTCGGCTTTATGTTTTTTGTTGTTGATTTTTTTGTGAATAAATTGTGTCTCTATTGGAAAAAAAACAAAATGATGTTGTTCATATTTTTTTTTCAAAAAAAGGCTCTAAGCGACTTTTCTAAGACTCATGACCTATCTAGATCATTTTGTTCAGTCCAGAACTTGCTCACTACACACTTGCTACACACTTGCTTCACAAACCCCTGAATCACAAAGGCCGTTTAAATAGAATAGATAGCTCTTTTGAAAGCGCTAAAAAAAACTGTAGCGTAAAGAGCGAGGTATTGACTTGGGGGAGAACCCCCTCATATACGTAATAATTTCTGTTCGTTTTAAGTTCTAATGTTGCTTCTTACTTTCAGTTGAAAAAACTTGTTTGTTTTAATTTAATTTCTGATCGATTTTTAAATAATGCTTGGAAATCCGGCGCCCCCTTAATAGAAATGTCCCTTACTCAAAAGAAACATCCTCCACGGAAAGATTCTCCCGGGTAACCCCCTCCTCCAGCCCGCCCCCCCTCCCCCACCAGAAAAAAGTCCTTCCTGTAAATGTCTGTATACTTCCCAATAACCAATACAATATGTAAGCAAAGGGCAAAGTTCATAACTTGCAGCCCTTCCCCTGGGAACTGTGGGGGATTAAGTCATCCTAAAAGACATATTTATAAGTTTTTCGACTATGCTGAACAAAATGTCTATCTCAAAATTTTAATTGGGTGACTTTGAGAAAAAAATGAACGTGGGAGGGGGCCTAGTTGCCCTCCATTTTTTTGGTCACTTAAAAAGGGCACTAGAACTTTTAATTTCCGTTCCAATGAGCCCTCCTACGATATTCTAGGACCACTGGGTCAATACGATTACCCCTGGGGAAAAGAAAAAAAACAAATAAACACGCATCCGTGATCTTTCTTCTGGCAAAAAATGGAAAATTCCACATTTTTGTTGATAGGAGCTTGAAACCTCTACAGTAGGGTTCTCTGATACGCTGAATATGACGGTGTGATTTTCATTAAGGTTCTATAACTTTTACGGGGTCTTTCCCCCTTTTTCGAAAGTCAGCCAAATTTTCGCAGGCGTGTAACTTTTGATGTGTAAGATTAAACTTGATGAATCTTATATTTTGGAAATCAGAATTAAAATCTCATTCTTTTGATGTTTCTATTGGTATCAAAATTTCGTTTTTTAGAGTTTCGGTTACCATTGAGCCGGGTCGCTCCTTACTTACAGTTCGTTACCACGAACTGTTTGATAACCAGGTTCGTTTTATATGGCTCTTATTTTGGCTACTTTTCAGGTTCAGCGGATTTAAATTCTCATAAGTGATTCAGTATTTGATAAAGTTTTATTTTCTTTGTGTTCAAATAAAACTTGAATTATCTTTTGGAACTGACAGGTATATTCAAAGCACAGTTCATATAATTATCCAGTATGCTTATCGCAGATCATTTCTGGTCTTCGTTCTCGGTGCGAACAAAAAGCTCCTCCCACTTCTTTGTGCATTAGCGGGTTAGTCTGTTTCCGATTGTTTCCAACAAAGTGCATTATTCGTAATAGCAGGTTTCCACTTGTTTCCGATTAGATCACAATCTGACTTGTCTACCCGTGAAAAGATCTGATGCCGCCTATGTTTCTATCTGCAAAAACGTTCTCTGGAGCACTCGCACCTTGGTCCGGGTTTTTATAATGGGTGAGGTAGGGAAAGATCATACTGGATAATTATATAAACTGTGATTCAAAGCCACAATAAACTTCATGAAATAACAAAAGTTTTTCACACATGTCTTTGCTTTCACAAATTTTGCCGTTGTTAACATGAGCATCATTTAGCGTTTCGGAAAATCTTAGTTGATGCTACGTGATACCAGCGGACTTAGCGTGAGCTGCTGACAGTTAGTGGCGACGTTGTTTAGAAAACAGGCGCACCTGAAACTGAAAGAGTGCAATCATTTTTTAAGTAATGTGATGAAGTATACGTTTCAAATTGCTATTGTTTTCTCTGCAACGCAAGCTACACTTTAGTCTAAAGAGTAAAGGGTGAAAAAAGGGGGAGTAGTCCCTCCTACCTTAGAAATGCTTTCTGTTTATTTTAAGTTTTACCGTTGTAGTTTTTTGACGTTTAAGTTTTTTCTGTTTAAAACTTTAATGTATAATAACAAAAGGGTACAAGAGACACTTCTAGGGCCAATTGAAGAACAGGAATAATCTTCGAAATAATTTTACACAATATTCCTAAAAAAAAATTCCAGCTCGTCGATCCATGCTCCAGACTTCGTGCGCTGCATGGTAGAATCACTCGAGCGGGAAATCACTTGCTGAAACACGATCGAAGGATTTTCGGGAAAACTCAGTGAAAGGAAAATATGTTGACTAATATGTTGAAAATATGAAGATTCCTAACAAAATTCTGTCAAGGTGTACACCTTTTGTTTCAGACGAGAACAATGAGTTCTAATGAACCCTCTCCCATTTTTGGTCTTTGTAAGACAGGGGATAGGTTTCATCACAAGAGTAATATCCTGAGTTTTATTTTTAAAAAATGAAAAATGCCAAAAATATCTTAAGCTTTGAAACAAAAGTTTCAATGTTAGTTTTTCAAAGTATTTTTAATCAGTACAATCATTCAAACTTACACAACAAAACTTTAAAAAAAAGATAAAAATATTTCTAGAAAGTCCAAGAGGAAAGAATGTAGAGCATATGATAGCCCTTCGAAATTAACAGCCGGTAGCACAATTATTAGGGGTCTTACCTAAAAAAAACATCCTGGATTATTTTTTCTTACCAAAACTACATTGAAGTTTGAAGCTAAAGTTCAAATAAAAGCTCTTCGCGATGTTTAGTATCAAAAGTAGCTGCTCAAGGCCGTTGTTTGAAACATTAGAAAACTAAAGTAAAACAATTTTTCGGAAAGTACTCTATCCAAGAGGAAAATGGATGGGGTAAATGATACCCTTTCAAAACTGAAAGTTCGGTGGCACAAGCGATTTATCTCATGAGAAATATCCTGGATTTATGTTAGAAGTTTTAAATACGTTAAGGTTTGAAACGAAACTTCAAATACAAGCTCTGCACGGTATTTTGCATCACTATAAATCTTTTAAAAAAATCAATATAAACATTATAAAACATAAAAAAAATCTGACAAATAAGGTAAAATAATATTTTGGAAAGCAGTCTATTCAAGAGGAAAGTACACACAGTACATGATAGCCTTTCAAAATTGAAGGGTCGGTAGCACAATTAATAGCCATGTCTGTAAGTGGGACGGCGGAATAGAGAAGATTAAAGGCCGTCATCTATGACTTGAGGTGTAGTTGCATAAAGCCTTTAATTTACTTACCGGCACCTATCTGCTAAGCCTCACCAAATTACATAATTGTGAGGGTTGGTTACAATGAAGCTGAACGACTGAACGACATGCGAAAGAATTATCTTCCCAGATTTTGTGCGTTTGGATACAGACCTGTCACAGTATCTTGCTGAAATCTCATTAACCTTGTGATTATCTTGATATAGTATTATCTAATAAATGGCAGCCACCAAAAACAAACTAATATTAACAAGGGTGTTTAATTGACTTTGTTTTCATGGTTGGTGCCTATTTTGTATTGAACAAAAAAAAAGTTTTTTTTAACTGAAAATAAGGAGCGACATTAAAATATAAAACGAACAAAAATCCGTATATAAAAGGGGCTGTCCCCTCCTCAGCGCCTCGCTCTTTACGCTAATGTTTTTTATTGTTTTAAAAAATATAGTTGTGAGACAGAGTCAAACTTTAGCGTAACGAGCGAGGCGCTGAGGAAGGGACAGCCCCTTTCATATACAGAATAATTTCTGTTCGTTTTAAGTTTTAATGTCGCTCCTTACTTTCAGTTAAAAAACCTTTTTTTTATTATTATTAAATTTCTGAACGTTTTTGAATTAATGCAGCTTTGATTTTGGCTCACCGTACATGAATAATGAATTGAAATTTGCATTAATTTTACCTTTTTTTATGATTCTTCGTACGATACAACAGATACGACACATACGATGCGATCGAATTTTGTTCGAATCATAAGCCCCCGGATCACAAAGGCCGTTTAATTAGAATAGATAGCTCTTTTGAAAGTACTAAAAAAAGCTTTAGCGTAAAAAGCGAGGTATTGACTAGGGGATGAACCTCCTAACATACGGAATAATTTCTGTTCGTTTTACGTTTTAATGTTGTTTCTTACTTTCAGTGAAAAAAACTTGTTTTTTTTATATTTAATTTCTGATCATTTTTTTAAATAATGCTGGGAAATCCAGCGAACCCTTCATAGAAATATCCCTCCCCCATGAAAAAATCCTCCATGGAAAGATTTTCCCACTTAACCCCCTCTTCCGATCCCCCCCAAAACCAGAAAAAATCCCTCCTGAAAACGTCTGTATATTTCCCTATAACCAATACTATACGTAAAAATGGGCAAAGTTCATAATTTGCAGCCCTTCCCCCGGGAACTGTGGGGAATGAAGTCATCCTCAAAGATATATCTATTAAATTTTCAACTATGCTGAACAAAATAGCTATCTCAAAATTTTGATCAGGTGACTTCGGAAAAAAATGAGCATGGGAGAGGGCCTAGTTGCTCTCCAATCTTTATGGTCACTTAAAAAGGGCACTAGAACTTTTAATTTCCGTTCGAATGAATCCTCTCACGATATTCTAGGACCAGTGGATCGATACGATCACCTCTGCAAAAAGAAAACAAATAAACAAACATCCGTGATCTTTCTTCTGGCAGAAAATACAAAATTCCACTTTTTTATAGATAGGAGCTTGAAACCTCTACAGTAGAGTTTTCTGATACACTTAATCCAATGGTGTGATTTTCATTAAGATTCCACCTATTTTAGGGGGTGTTTCCCCCTTTTTTCAAAAATAAGGTAAATTTTTTTAGGCTCGTAACTTTTGATGGGTAAGTAAGACTAAACTTGATGAAACTTATATATTTGAAATCAGCATAAGAACCCAATTCTTGTATGTATCTACTGGTATCAAAATTCCTGTTTTTAGAGTTTCGGTCACTATTGACCGGATCGCTCCTTACCTACAGTTCATTACCACGAACTCTTTGAAGGCTTATATTCAGCCTCTGTTAATAGCTTGGGATCTGGTAGCATAATAAATCCTCAAATTTACGACTCTTACTTTTTTTTTATTTGCTGGGTATACGAGAGTGGTGCTTAATTTTTCATAGTTATAGTTGTGTTTTAAGAATTACTGTTTACATATTAGTAGTAACCATATACACAGTTTCACGAGCACAACAATATACAGTGCAATATCACGGGTGGTTGCGTAATTTGTCTTATCTCTAGCAAGTACAAGAATATGCAGCGTAGCTTCAAGTGCACATTGCAAAAAAGCGTGGAAACTTATAAAGTGGCCAAACATGTTTTGGTAATATGGTTGTGATTGTATAAGACAAGCAGACTGGTTTTTTGCTATTGATATCAATTTCACAAGAATATGCAGTACAGTTTCACGTGGACATTTTAAAAAGCGAGATATTTATTATAAATTTGGAACAATATCAATCTTTGGAAATGGTTAACGATAACAAACATGTTTTCAACCAGATGGGTTTTTGAAGCACATTCAGCATGGCGTGTTTTATTTATTTTTTTTTTGGCAATTGACGTTTTTTCTGATAACAAGTACCATTCATTACGATCATAGCTCTAAAAGAAAAAGAAAGGGTTTAGCATTTGCGAATTGGATCGTATGAAGGTGGAGAAAAAAAGGGGGTTTAGCATTTGCGAATTGGACTGTGAGAATGATCATATTTGAATAATAGGGAAAAAAACAGAGCTGAATAACATTTGCGAATTGGATCGTATGAAGGTGGAGAAAAAAAAGAGTTAAATTGATTAGCAGTTAAGGTAACCCCGAAGGGCTTGTTAACTCTGGCAATTTATTATAAATTGGAGACAAAATCAATCTATGAAAATGGTTAACGATGATAGAATGACATTGTGAATTGACCTAGCTTTACCTCACCGATGGGTGCTGTATAATACACAAGTGGTGTTTGAACAGTGTTGTCAATTTAAAATAGGGTCTAACGTTATAGTATACTAAAATGATGAAACTAAGAGAGATGTAGATGGCAAGAAAAGAATTTTAATAACGGATAGCTTTACTTCTTCGATGTGTTCTGTATAATACGCAAGTGGTGGGGTGATGGCAGCGGGGTGTCTTAGAGTACTTATAGTGCTGTACTGTGGGCCGAATTGCTTGCGAAAAAACCCAAATGAATGAGTTGAAATATAATTTTTAACTAGAAATGGCTGAAAAGTGTTTTGGGGGAGATGGGTTGATGGCATAAGGATGTCTTAGCGTAGTTATAGTGTGATAGTGGGGGGCGAATTGCTAGCGAAAAACCCAAATGAATGAGTTGAAATACAATCTTTAACGAGAAATGGCTGAAAAGCGTTTTGGGGGAGATGGTTTGATGGCAGAAGAATGTCTTAGCGCAGTTATAGTGTGATAGTGGGGGGCGAATTGCTAGAAAAAACCCAAATGAATGAGTTGAAATAAAAATTTTAACGAGAAATGGCTGAAAAGTGTTTTGGGGGAGATGGATTGATGGCAGAAGGATAAATGTGTGTGTTGTCTGAAACCTATGATTTGGGATGGGCTGTTTGCTATTTTGGACTTTTCTGAGCTAGGTTTCTTAGTATTTCGTAGGTCTGTGTTGTCTGAAACTTATGATTTGAGATGTGTGATTTACTATTTTGGACTTTTCTGAGCTATTTTTCTTAGTCTTTCGTTGATGTGTGTTGTCTGAAACCTATGATTTGGGATCTTTAGTTTGCAATATCCTGCTTTTCCGATCTAGGTCTCATAGCCTTTTGTAGATGTGTGTTGTCTGAAACCTATGATTTAGGATGATATTTGGGCTTTTCGGAGCTAGGTTTCTTAGTCTCTCATAGGTGTGTGTTGTCTGAATACTTCAATTTGGGGTGGGTAGTTTGCTATTTCTGACTTTTCAGAGGTAGGTTTCTTAGTCTCTCATAGGTGTGTGTTGTCTGAAACCTACAATTTGGTGGGGTAGTTTGCTATTTCTGGCTTTTATGAGCTAGGTCTCCTTTCTAGCTCATTTCGTAGTATTTCGTAGGTGTGTGTTGTCTGAAATTTATGATTTGGGGTATTTAAATTACTATTTCGGGCTTTTCTGAGCTAGATTTCTTAGTCTTTCGTTGGTGTGTGTTGTCTGAAACTTATGATTTGGGATGTGTAGTTTGCTATTTTTGACTTTGCTGAGTTAGATTTCTTAGTATTTCGTAGGTGTGTGTTGTCTGAAACTTATGATTTGAGATGTGTAATTTTCTATTTCCGGCTTTTATGAGCTAGGTCTCCTAGTATTTCGTAGGTGTGTATTGTCTGTAACTTATGATTTGGGGTATGTAAATTACTATTTCGGGCTTTTTTGAACTAAGGTTTCTTAGTATTTCGTAGGTGTGTGTTGTCTGAAACTTATGATTTGGGGTGTGTAATTTGTTATTTCCGACTTTTCTTAGCCAGATTTCTTAGTATTTCGTAGGTGTGTGTTGTCTGAAACCTATGATTTGGGATCTTTAGTTTGCAATATTCTGCTTTTCTGAGCTAGGTTTCAAAGCTTTTTGTAGGTGTGTGTTGTCTGAAACCTATGATTTGCGATGCTATTTTGGCTTTTCAGAGCTAGGTTCCTTAGTCTCTCATAGATGTGTGTTGTCTGAAACCTACAAGTTGGGGTGGGTAGTGTGTTATTTCTGGCTTTTCAGAGCTAGGTTTCTTAGTCTCTCATAGATGTGTGTTGTCTGAAACCTACAAGTTGAGGTGGGTTGTTTCCTATTTCTGGCTTTTATAAGCTAGGTCTCCTAGTATTTCGTAGGTGTGTAGAGTCTGAAACTTATGATTTGGGATATGTAAATTACTATTTCGGGATTTTCTGAGCTAGATTTCTTAGTCTTTCGTTGGTGTGTGCTGTCTGAAACTTATGATTTGGAATGTGTAGTTTGCTATTTTTGACTTTGCTGAGTTAGATTTCTTAGCCTTTCATAGGTGTGTGTTGTCTGAAACTTATGGTTTGGGATGTGTAGTTTGCTATTTTTGACTTTGCTGAGCTAGGTTTCTTAGTATTTCGTAGGTGTGTGTTGTCTGAAACCTATGATTTGAGATGTCTAATTTGCTATTTCCGGCTTTTATGAGCTAGGTCTCCTAGTATTTCGTAGGTGTTTGTTGTCTGAAACTTATGATTTGGGGTATGTAAATTACTATTTCGGGCTTTTCTGAGCTAAGGTTTTTTAGTATTTCGTAGGTGTGTGTTGTCTGAAACTTATAATTTGGGGTGTGTAATTTGCTTTTTTTGACTTTGCTGAGCTAGGTTTCTTAGTATTTTGTAGGTGTGTGTTGTCTGGAACTTATGATTTGAGATGTCCAATTTGCTATTTCCGACTTTTATGAGCTAGGTCTCCTAGTATTTCGTAGGTGTGTGTTGCCTGATACTTATGATTTGGGGTATGTAAATTACTATTTCCGGCTTTTCTGAGCTTAGGTTTCTTAGTATTTCGTAGGTGTGTGTTGTCTGAAACTTATGATTTGGGGTGTGTAATTTGTTATTTCCGACTTTTTTCAGCCAGATTTCTTAGTATTTCGTAGGAGTGTGTTGTCTGAAACTTATGATTTGGGATGGTTAATTTGCTATTTCCGGCTTTTATTAGATAGGTTTCTTAGTCTTTCGTAGGTATTTGTTGTCTGAAACCTATAACAATCAACTATTTCCGTAAAATCTGAGCTAATAAGGGTTTTTGACCGTAAACTCTAGTTTTTTGTAAGAAAATTATGGAAAATACAATTCACTGGCTCAAATGTGAAACATAAGTCGAGTTATGGATCGAAAAATAAAATTATTTCCATAAAATCTGAGCTAATAAGGGTTTTTGACCGTAAACTCTTGTTTCTTGTAAGAATATTATGGAAAATACAATTCTAAGGTTCAAATGTGAAACTTAGGTTCATTTTGGATCGAAAAATAAAAGTATTCTTGTAAAATCTAAACTAATTAGGGTTTTTGACCGTAAACTCTAGTTTTTTATAAGAAAATTATGGAAAATACAATTCGTTGACTCATAGGTGAAACTTAAGTCCAGTTATGGATCGAAAAATAAAATATTTCTATAAAATCTGAGCTAATAAGGGTTTTTGACCGTAAACTCTAGTTTTTTGTAAGAAAATTATGGAAAATACAATTCTCTGGTTCAAGTGTGAAACTTAAGTCCAGTTATGGAGCGAAAAATAAACTATTTCTGTAAAATCTGAGCTAATAAGGGTTTTGACCGTAAACTCTAGTTTTTTTGTAAGAAAATTATGGAAAATACAATTCTCTGGTTCAAATGTGAAACTTAAGTCTATTTTTGGATCGAAAAATAAACTATTTCTATAAAATATGAGCTAATAAGTGTTTTTGACAGTAAACTCCAGTTTTTTGTAAAAAAATTATGGAAAATACAATTCTCTGGTTCAAATGTGAAACTTAAGTCCAGTTATGGTTCGAAAAATAATCTATTTCTGTAAAATCTGAGCCAATAAGGGTTTTTGACCGTAAACTCTAAGTTTTTTGTAAGAAAATTATGGAAAATACAATTCTCTGGTTCAAATGTGAAACTTGAGTCTATTTTTAGATCGAAAAATAAAACTGTTTCCGTAAAATCTGAATGAGACACCAGTAAAAATTGTGTATGACTCAAAATGGAATAATGATTATTCTACTGATTACGAATTAAGAGAAGACAATAGCTACAATATCAAGAGAGAACATGGTGAACTATTTTATGGAACAGATTCAAAATGTCCAAAGTTAATCATTGATATTAATAATGTATCATAACATATTTTGGTATTAATATTCTACTTAGCATTATTTCATTAAAAATATTACATTGTTATGTGTTCATTATTTTTAGAGTAAGCTAGCATATCAAACGTTTAGAATGTCTATTAAAACATCGGAGATGTAAGAAAAGGAATTTGCATAAGTCTATTGTCAGACACTTGGGATAACATTGAAAAAATCTAGGTATCAGAATGAATAAATTCTTTATCAACAACCATTGTTGGATATGTCATTATGAAAAAATTGTTTTAAAATGTAAGTAAGTAAGTAAGTAACAAACTCTTTTTTGAATTCACCTCTTGGATACACAATAAAGAAATTTTATTCAGGAAATTATGAAAAAAATTGAACACATTCTTTATTAACATTCATTATCGATTGAAGTCCTAGACAGATAATACTGCAATTTCACAAAATCTAAGTATAAGAGTGATTAAATTCTATATCAACATCCATTTCTCTGATACATAGGAAAAAGTTGACAAAATCTAAGTGTTAGAGTGAATAAATTTTATTTATCAACATCTTTAATCAGATAAATCGAATAAAATTGACAGAATCTAAGTGTCAGAGTGAATAATTTTTTTTATCAACATCCTTTGTCAGATACATCCAATAAAATTGACAAAATCTAAATTTCAGAATGAATAAATGCTTTAACAACATCCTATATCGGATATGTTGGATAAAATTAATAAAATCTAAGTATCAGAGTGACTAAATTCTATATCAGCATCCTTTTCTCGGATACATAGGATAAAATATCAGATAAAATTGACAAAAGCTAAGTATCAGATTGATTAAATTCTATATCAGCATCCATTTTTCAGGTAAATGGGATAACATTGACAAAATCTAGGTATCAGAATGAATAAATTCTTTATCAACATCCGTTGATGGATATTTCATTATGTCATTATAAAAAAATTCTAAGTAAGTAAGTAAGTAAGTAAGTAAGTAAGTAAGTAAGTAACAAACTCTTTCTTGAATTCACCTCTTGGATACACAATACAAACAATTTAATTCAGGAAATTATGAAAAAAAAAATTGAACAAATTCTTTATTAACATTCATTATTGATTGAAGTCGCTTCCTAGACAGACAATGCAGCAATTTCACAAAATCTAAGTATAAGAGTGATTAAATTCTATATCAACATCCATTTCTCGGATATATAGGAAAAAGTTGACAAAATCTAAGTGTTAGAGTGAATAAATTTTATTTATCAACATCTTTTGTCAGATACATCAAATAAAATTGACGAAATCTAAATTTCAGAATGAATAAATGCTTTAACAATATCCTATATCGGATATGTTGGATAAAATTGACAAAATCTAAGTATCAGAGTGACTAAATTCTATATCAGCATCCTTTTCTCGGATACATAGGATAAAATATCGGATAAAATTGACAAAATCTAAGTATCAGATTGATTAAATTCTATATCAACATCCATTTCTCAGGTACATGGGATAACATTGACAAAATATAGGTATCAGAATGAATAAATTCCTTATCAACATCCGTTGTTGGATATGTCATTATGTCATTATGAAAAAATTGTAAGTAAGTAAGTAAGTAAGTAAGTAACAAACTCTTTCTTGAATTCACCTATTGGATACTCAATACAGAAATTTAGTTCAGGAAATTATGAAAAAAAAAATTGAACAAATTCTTTATTAAACATTCATTATCGATTGAAGTCGCTTCCTAGACAGACAATATAGCAATTTCACAAAATCTAAGTATAAGAGTGATTAAATTCTGTATCAACATCCATTTCTAGGATATATAAGAAAAAGTTAACAAAATGTAAGTGTTAGAGTGAATAAATTTTAATTATCAACATGTTTTGTCAGATACATCGGATAAAATTGACAGAATCTAAGTGTCAGAGTGAATAATTTTTTTTTATCAACATCCTTTGTCAGATACATCAAATAAAATTGACAAATTCTAAATTTCAGAATGAATAAATGCTTTAACAACATCCTTTATCGGATATTTCAGATAAAATTGACAAAATCTAAGTATCAGAGTGACTAAATTCTAGATGAGCATCCTTTTCTCGGATACATAGGATAAAATATCGGATAAAATTGACAAAATCTAAGTATCAGATTGATTTTTTATCAACATCTCTTATCAGTTACAACAATTATAATTAACAAAATCTAAATATCAGAGTGAATAAATGTTTTTTCAGCATCCTC
>JAQQPU010008713.1:18468-34822 GCA_029168905.1 Artemia sp. Kazakhstan ARC1039 | reverse complement strand
GCGTGGGGGGGGGCTAGTTGCCCTCCAATCACTTTCGACTATTAAAAAGGGCACTAGCTCTTTGAATTTCCAATCCAATGAGCCTTTTTTGAAGTTTCTATGACACCGCCTTCTTTAAAAACCTTATATGCCCCCAGGGCATAACTTAAAACTCTTGCCCTGAGGGTTGTGGGGGAGTGTCCTCCTCAAAAACATATTTTCTATCTGGAAATCGGCTATGCTGAACAAAATGGCTATCTCAAAATTTTTATTGGGTGTTTTTGGGAGAATGATGGGCATGGGGGGGGTCTTGTTGCCCTCCAATCACTTTTGACTATTAAAAAGGGTACTAGCCCTTCGAATTTCCAATCGAATGAGCCTGTTTTTAAGTTTCGACGACAACGGCTTCTATAAAAACCTTATATGCCCCCAGGGCATAACTCAAAACCCATGCCCTGAGGGTTGTGGGGGAGTTTCCTCCTCAGAAACATATTTTCTATCTTGAAATCAATTACGCTGAACAAAATGGCTATCTCATAATTTTGATTGGATGTACTTGGGGGAATGATGGGCGAGAGAGGGGGACTAATTGCTATTAAAAAGGGCAAAAGGGGGGAGGGGGCTAGTTGCCCTCCAGTCATTTTCGATTATTAAAAAGGGCACCAGCTCTTTGAATTTCCAATCAAATGGGCCTTTTTTGAAGTTTCTATGACAACGCCTTCTATAAAAAACCCTATATGCCCCCAGGGCATAACTTAAAACCCTTGCCCTGAGGGTTCTGGGGAGTGTCCTCCTCAAAAAGATATTTTCTATCTGGAAATCAACTTCGCTGAACAAAATAGCTGTCTCAAAATTTTGATTGGATGTATTTGGGGGAATTATGGGCGTGGGGGGGTAGTTGCCCTCCAATCACTTTCGACTATTAAAAAGGGCCCTAGCCCTTTGAATTTCCAATCGACTGAGCCTTTTTTGAAGTTTTTACGACAACGCCTTCTATAAAAACCTTATATGCCCCCAGGGTATAACTTAAACCCTTGCCCCGAGGGTTGTGGCGGAGTGTTCTCCTCAAAAACATATTTTTGTTATCTGGAAATCAATTACGCTGAACAAAATGGCTATCTCTAAATTTTGATTGGATGTGTTTGGGGAAATGATGTTCGTGGGGTGGCCTAGTTGCCCTCCACTCACTTTCGACTATTAAAAAGGGCACTAGCCACTCCAATTTCCAATCGAATGGGCTTTTTTCGAAGTTTCTACGATAACTCCTTCGATACGAAGTGCCCGGGTATGGAGAAAAAAAAACACATTGTGCCAACATTGTTCTTTACTTAGGCAGCGGTCCATAATCCAGTCACCTACCTTAACAATTCCCAAAATCTCAAGCTGGGCAGTGGAGTAGCACATGATTCCACCAACCCAATTAAACCCACCCTAGTCTATCAAATTAAGAGAGGAGATGCTATCACTACTCACAAGCTGCTTGGAAACAAGCTCTCATGTCAGGTCTAATCTTTATCCCTTGCAAGTATGACAAGAGGTCGCACAAAGAAGCTACAAGTCATCTGTTGCCACTACCTTAAATCGCACCTTATCAAACAGTTTGTGGTAACGAACTGTAAGTAAGGAGCGACCCGGCTCAATGGTAACCGAAACTCTAAAAAACGGAATTTTGGTACCAATAGATGCATCAAAAGAATCAGATTTTAATTATGATTTCAAATATATAAGTTTCATCAAGTTTAATCTTACCCATCAAAAGTTACGCGCCTGAGAAAATTTGGCTGATTTTTGAAAAAAAGGGGAAAGACCCCCTAAAAGTTATAGAACCTTAATGAAATTCACATTATCATATTCAGCGTATCATAGAACCCTACTGTAGAGGTTTCAAGCTCCTATCTACAAAAATGTGGAATTCCATTCATTGGAACGGAAATTAAAAGTTTTAGTGCCCTTTTTAAGTGACCAAAAAAAAATGGAGGGCAACTAGGCCCCTCCCACGCTCATTTTTTTCTCAAAGTCACCCAATTAAAATTTTGAGATAGCCGTTTTGTTCAGCATAGTCGAAAATCTAATAAATATGTCTTACGATAACTTAATCCCCCACAGTTCCCAGGGGAAGGGCTGCAAGTTATGAATTTTGCCCATTGCTTACATATTGTATTGGTTATTGGGAAGTATACAGACATTTTCAGGAAGAATTTTTTTCTGGTGGGAGGGGGGCTGGAGGAGGGGGTTACTCGGGAGAATCTTTCTGTGGAGGATGTTTCTTTGGGTTAAGGGACATTTCTATGAAGGGGGCGCCGGATTTCCAAGCATTATTTAAAAAACGATCAGAAATTAAATTAAACAAAACAAGTTTTTTCAACTGAAAGTAAGAAGCAACATTAGAACTTAAAATGATCAGAAATTATAACGTATATGAGGGGGTTCTCCCCCAAGTCAATACCTCGCTCTTTACGCTACAGTTTTTTTTAGTGCTTTCAAAAGAGCTATCTATTCTAATTAAACGGCCTTTGTGATTCAGAGGTTTGTGAATTAAATTTTTTTTTTAACTTTTAACGTAAAGAGCGTGGTATTGATTAAGGGGAGAACCCCATCATATACGTAATAACATATACGTAATAAAAAAAAACAATAAAAAAAAACAAGCGATACGGCTCAATAGTAATCGAAACTTTTAAAAACGGAACTTTGATGTCAATAAATGTATCAAAAGAATGGGCTTATAATGCTGATTCTAAATATATGAATTTTATTAAGTTTAGTATTAAACTTAATACTCATCAAAGGCTACGAGCCTGAGAAAATTTACCTGATTTTTTAAAGAGGGGGGAAACATCCCCTAAAAGTGAAAGAATTTTAATGAAAATCACACCGTCAGATTCAGCGAATCAGAAAACCCTATAACATAGGTTTCAAGCTCATATCTGCAAAAATCTGCAGCTTTGTATTTTTTGCCAGAAGAAAAATATACGAATATAGAAGTTCGTTACGTAAGTTAATTTGTAAATTACGTCAGAACCAAATTTGGAGACAGCCATTTAGCAAAAGAAAAGTAGAATTTTTATGAAAATTTTGTTTACTTATTCAATGACGGTGAGCCAAAATAAAAGCTGCATTAACTAAAAAACGATCAGAAATTAAATTAAAAAAACAAGTTTTTTAAACTGAAAGTAAGGAGCGACATTAAAACTTAAAACGAACAGAAATTATTCCGTATATGAAAGGGGCTGTCCCCTCCTCAACGCCTCGCTCTTTACGCTAAAGTTTGACTCTGTCTCACAACTTTATTTTTTAAAACAATTCATAAAGCCCTTTCATATACGGAATAATTTCTGTTCGTTTTAAGTTTTAATGTCGCTCCTTACTTTCAGTTTAAAAAACTTGTTTTTTTTATTTAATAGCAACTAAGGTTGAAGAACCTGTAGATGTCACCTGGTAACATTGACTCAATAATCTTCATGTCACAGTTCGTGAGTGGATTATCACTATTTATATATATACAGGACAGTTAACACAATTTTGTATCACAGTTCATAAGTGGATCATCACTATTTTCATATATACAGGACAGTTTGGTTTCTATGTTGGGTGTCACTATATGTATTGGCGGCCGGGCGTATTTGGGGGCTAAAGGGGGCGGGAGGCACCTAATAGACCCTGCTCAACGAAGCTGGTTTGTCCCACTGCATCTTAAATGACTTGCTGCTCCAATCACGGTCAACACCATTCTGAAGCTATCAACTGATCCGGCCAACACGGTAGATTTGCTGAGTCAATTCCGCAGTGGAACAACACAATTGGTGAAGAAGTTGAACTTCTCACTCTTTCTACTAAATTTTTGACGCAGTTTTATGGGATTTCTTTGTGTTTTGGTGTATTCACTGTGATCGAAAACGGGCTTGAATGTGTCACTGGTCATCATCTTAAAAGCGAGGATGACATCTCCTCTCTTTCTATGGTTTGCTAGGGTAGGCAGGTCAAGCTTTTCTAGCTGTTGCTTGTAGGAGATTTGTTTTGTAGTAAAAAGGGAGCTTGGACGCTCTACGTTGGACCTTCTCAAGTATCTCCATATCACACTTACAGTGCAGGTTGGCAACCAACATGCCAAACTCAAGATGGGGACAAACAAGAGCTGTGTAAAGCTTCTTGATAACTTTTGGTTTGGCGACTTGTTACTTAACGCTTGATAAAAAAAACATTGATGTGAGCATTGGCACTTCTTCTCTATATGTTCTGTCCCTCACTGGAATAGCCTTTCCAAAGCCACCATCTAGTGCCAAACCATAGATGCATTCAAGAAAGGAGTTGATCATGACTGGCCAATGCAGAGTGCACCCTAACCTGGGCCACCAAACCATTGTCAAATCACACCACCAGCAAGATGTTCTACAGGATGCTCATTACCACCTTATCTTCCTGGACATTTGATATAAGGTGAAGATCCAACCTAATCCAGAGACATCAACTCAAAGGAAAAGTGGGGAAAACTTAATTATTAACTAGAAATTCTCTGACATACTTTTTGAAAATACAAATCAAGTGGTAGTTTTTTGCAGATGTTAGGAGCATATTCTGTATCATGTTGCAAGTTATCAGAGGGTTGAAGTCAGACCATATTGATGGAGAATGAGGAATCTGTAATTTGTTGGTGGTGTGGAAATGATAAGTCAATTGCTCAATAATACAAGATATATTATTAAATTGGGCAGCAGGAAGCAGGCAATGAAACTTTAAAAAAGTGGAAGAAGTACAAGACAGAAAATAAAGACATATCAAATCAAGCAAGGGTTAAAGTAAGGAATGGTTAGTGTAAGTAACTTACTACTTTAGGTCACTACCATGGGTGCCCAGAAGGGGAGGGGGGAAGGGGGGCATGGTCTCTCCTGGAAATCAGCAACTATAGTAATCATGAGGAATTCAAAGAAAAGAGGGCAGGGTTGGGAAAAACCACAAATGTATAACAGCAAATAAAAAAAAAATGTGTGTGGGCCCATGGTTGGTTGCCTACCAATACCTTCTGTCCCTTGATAGGGGCAATGTGAGTTCTAATTTGAAGACCTCCTTCCAGTTTTGTGCAAACATTTTCTCTATATGATTTGGTTGGAGTAAAAAAAAAAAAACAACTAATTCTTCAGATGGTAAGTAAATAGTAATCCTTATTAATAACAAAAACATAAGAACCCAAATTTGTATTACATTAAATCAATGAATCTGCTGTTTATGGTGATTTTAAATATATTCTTAAAGAATTTGGACAAAAGGTCCAACTTTAGAGCAAGGAGTTAAGGAGAAGACAGTCCCCCTCATATAAGGAATGCTGGAATTTCTGTTCATTTTAAATTCAAAGCTGCTCCTTACTTTCAGTTGAAAAAGTTACTTTTTTAAAATTTAATATCTGTTTCTTTCCAAATCATGCCCAGGCCTAACCAAGATATAATGTGGGGCACTGGCCCCTTAAGCCCTCAGTTTCTTGCTGTTAAATTGTGTATCACCAGGAGACATGAGTAATGTACAGCTTCTGGAAGGAGTGCAAAGGAGAGCTACAAAGGCAGTATCTAAGATGAGAGACAAGCCTCAAGATGAACGTTTAAAGGAGCTTAAATTGTCTACACTGGTTTATCGACGACGAAGAGCTGATATGCTTATGACACATAAGCTTATTTCACTAGAAACCCCCCAAATTCATTTGTCAATTTTCCAAAATATTGGGACTGACAGGAGGGGACATTCAAAGAAGCTGTTCAAACCATCTGTCAAAATTCGACACCAACAATAGTTTTTCTCCTGCCATGTAGTAAACCACTGGAATAGTGTCTCAAATAAAACAGTCTAAGCATCCAATAATAAAGTGTTCCTGAAGTCATTGAATGTTGAATGGAAGGGTGTTCCCTGGAAGTACCATTGGGATGCATTTGATGTTTAATTATTCACATCATCAAGTATGGAGCATGTAACAAATCATGATGGATCTTAATTTGCTCTGAAGTGCAAATTAAGGTAATATATTAATAATTGTAAATTGATTAGTACCACCCTAATTTTTCAGCTTTTCTGCTTAAGAATTAAAATTTTGGCTTGCAATTAAAATTTTGGATAAAATTTGGGTTTACTGTCAAATTTTGCAATGAACTGTGTTTTTGCTGAATAAGTCCTTAATGATATTTTTGTTAGCATTGGAGGAAATTCAGTGTAACTTTAAAACCTCTACATGGATAAAGCCATTACAACCTCCACATTTAAAATTGCTGAAAACAAAATTCCTTGAAACATTCCTCCCCCCCCCAACAAATTTTCTGGCAAGGTTCATGATGCCTTTTTCATCTATGTGCCAGTAAACCTGGGAATAAAATATTTTATGCAGCATAGAGAAAGGTTGTAATTAATTCCTACTCCCCCATACCCCTTTCTACAATTAGCTGGGGCTCATGGAGAGTTCGCAGTTTGGGTATTAAGATATGCTGTTTTAGGCATTTGCCCCTACTCCACTCACCTGCTACACAATGACTCACCACCAACCCTTCATGATAGCTGATACATAATTACACATCACTAAACATAGTTTCACGAAAATAAAGTGAATCGGCTTAGCTAAATTCAGTACTGCAGTATTACTACCTCTGCAAGTAGAAAACATAAAATAGAGTTTTTTGATGCTTTTAAATTGATTGTTTCTCAAAATTTTCGATTGATTGCAAATTGGTCCTCTTTGGGGCAAAATCGTTTGTTTGGTGCTTTAAGATGGCAGAAAACAACACTTTCCCATAGCATAATTTTTTTGGCTGCTTAAAAATGGCATGACAACTTTTAATTAACGTTTAAATTAGCTCTCTCCCAATTTTCTAGGACCTTCAGTTTGATATGGTCACCCCTGGAAAAAAAATGTATTTTATAGATTGGAGCTTGAAACTTTTACTCTTGATTTTTTTCTCTGATATGATGAATTTAATAAAGTAATTCCCACTAGGATTGCTTGCTTTTTTGGGGGTGCTTCACCTTTTTTTTGGAAAATCAGGTAAATTTCTCATATTTGTAGCTTTTGGTGGGTAACCTTACACTGAATTAATTTTATATATTTAGAATCAGGATAAAGATCCAATTCTGGTGACATGTCATTTGTCATCAAGATTCTGTTTTTATAGTTTTGGTGAATATTGGCCCAAGCTCCTCCTTGCTTACAGTTTGTTACCACAAACTGTTTGATAATATTTTCCTGTAATAAACATTTTTATTTGAACCTGTCTATTTTGTTCAGTTGAATTTGAGTATTGAAAAAAAGAGGGTCGGTTTCACAGCTGGATTGTAAGATGGAACATAATTTTTCTTTTGCTATTGTGAAATTTCATAAATATCTGAAGATATAGGGGATTTCAGTTCAAGGGGGAGTATTATCCTGTTATGAAAGAGGTATATTTTACATGACCATTATAAAATCGGGTTTTGTTTCATTTTGCATGTAAAGTTAGTTGGTCTTTTTAATTGAAAATTATTTCTAAATGAATCTTAAAAATGAACTTATTCCTAAGAAAATGTATTATGAATATATTCCCATACCCCCACCCACCACTGCTATTCTGGTGTCTGCCCCCCCCCCCTGAAAAATTTTCTGCAGGCCTCCTTTGTCACTACATTAGCTTGTTATGGTCACAATGACAAAAAAGCAAAATCTCCCTCTTTTGACAATAGAAGGTAAAATAAAGTCTTGTTTCAGTCTTGAAAGTGGTAACACCTGTTTTTGGATTTATTGAATTTCAAAACTCGATTTGAACTTGTATTAATTCACTAACTTTAACTTTGATTTATTCTGTGACCTTTAGCATGGGCACCCATAAGCTGAATTCCAGGGGGGAAACAAACCTCGTCTAATTGGCACTTTTAATGCTATATAATAGAAATCTTAGAACAAAAATAAAAAAAATAAGGCAGCAACATTCAGCCAGGGAGCCCCCTTCCTGCTCCTCTTATGGGCGCCCCCCCTGCTCCCCTTATGGGCGCCCATGACCTTTAGCAATTATAGAAGTTTCACAATAAGTGAAATAACAGATTATTGGCCTTGGATAGCTGAGCAGTGATTATTAATGACATAAACAAACTTATAGCTAACTCCAATGAATAGCGAATAGCTAACTGAATAGCTAATTCCAACCAGATTCCCATGAGAATTTTTATAACTAGTATTTATCTTAAGCCTGTGATGATTAATTCAGTTACCTTAACCTAATAGGCGCATAGTTTAAATCATTGATGGTCTGGAATTTTCGATTAATAGTACTATATTTTATAACAAGTACTAATTGCATGTCTGCAGTTGCCATTAAGTAAGCGTGAATAAAAAAAAAAGCAGAAGAGGGACAGTTGCCTGCCGCAAACACCAGTGTACCTGCCAGGAGTTGTCTCCTTTAAATTGCAGGGAATAGGTGAGCAGGAACTGATGCTTCTCTTTTAGTTATTCACCCACGTGAAACAAGTAGCATGAGATAAGAAGCGACCGGTATGCTACATTAAGAAGCAAAAGGTATTATAACTTAGAGAGAAATGTGATATAACAAACGTAATTGTACATATGAATATCCACTAGGGATCCAGATTTGTACATATTGAAAATTTTTAAATTTGAATTTTTTACCCAACGTTTTTTTTATGATGTTGACCACGATTTTGCTTCTCTCCACCTCCACCTTTTAAAGTTGACATTGGCTCATTGAAAAACCAAGCCCCCCCCCCCCCCCCTTCCTCTTGGATCTGTGAACTGTTGTTAGCCCATAGCCAATTCACTCCATTAAAACCCTTTACACGTCTAATTGGCCATCTGGCCTGATCATAGAAATATGGTAAGGAGAGTGGTAAAAACATCTGGGACTCCAAACTTCTTTCGTGTGTGCAAGGAAAAAGTGACCAAAAACTCTATGCAATGCTGCGAGTGTGAGAAATACGTTCACGCAGCATGTAGGGACATGACAATAAAGGACAGCTATGATGTAAAAAAAAAGACTCAAATGATTTTGTCAGCTGTACCATGTCAAGCATGAAAGCTTGACTTGAAGGGACGAAGGCAAGCAAATCAAACCGCTGGACTTCCAAGGTAAACTCTAAACATACCTCAAATCCTAATCCTGATAAAACAAAAACCGTGCCACCTAATAGCAAATATTCAGAGAAAGACAAGTCCACTTGCTTAAATTTGTTTTTTGTTGGCAGCACCATCTAGCAGCATGATTGATGCACTTGACTTGCCAATCAGCTCCTTCAGATGCTGTTTGACAACTAACACTAGAATTAAAACGACTCTCCCTGCTATTCCCGCGAGCCAGTCTTCCGAGATCTCAACGGTCAGTGCTGATTTGTCCACAAATTCTTCTTGGCTGAAAAAAGTACTAAAGCATTCCACTAGTCTAGGAAGCAGTCTTTCTCATGGGGCGGTGTAGGAACGACATTCTTTGAACTTTACAAGAAATAGGATCAGGTCCCAGTGGCATCTACACCCATGAAACAGGATAATAATACAGAATCGCTAGCCTTAGACCTGATCGATGTCCTTGTACAAATAGTCCAAAATAAGAATCGCATCATAAATGAGCACAAATCGCTGATTGCTCAATCGCTGAAACCAACGCAGAATATCAAACCATCATAATAGACACCCCAAAAATGCTACACAGCAACAATGATGCACGACAATGCAGTCTTAGCCACAAATAAGGAGAAGCCACGAAATTCCTCACATCCTCAAGTGTGGGGACAATGACTGAACCCCTTTAACTTTCAATTACTAGAAAAGTTTTGCAGTGTTCAATCAGTAGCTCAGACTAAGTTGCGCGAAGTAGAAGGCAAAACTGGTAATTCCAATGCAATTCAAAACTCCCACTATGGCCTCTCTTTAAGGAAAAACCCAAAGTCAAATGCCCCAATGTCAAAAGAATTGTGCTTTTATTTAAAAAAAAGGTCACTGTAAATGGGGATCAAAAGGCCGACTCAGTCATGAAGAAATACTGCCGCCGATCTGCCAAGACCACCAAACAAGTAGAGGCTGCCTCATTGCTCCCGGAAATTGCGGAGGGATCCATCCTGAAAAGTGCAAAACATTTGCAGCAGGCGCTTGCAGCAGGGGATTACACTGCAATTACTATCATGCAGACATCAAACCTACCCCAAATCCAAAAACTGACCAGCATAAAACAAAAACATAAAAAACTGGAGACAACCCCTAGACTACCACCCGCCGGAAACGAAATAATCAACCAAATGGAGGTCGCGAGTTTTCTACAGAACTGGCTCAGATACTTACCAGCAAGAACCACCACCAGGGTTTTCTCCAACAACAAAATGGTTGGAAAAACACAAGAACAAACCGCCATCAATCTGATCATAGACAAAATCACAACCCAGGGTGCAGCTACTGGATCTCATCTCGTTCAACTTACCAGCAAAGGGATCCCCCTGGTCACAGCTTCGCAAACAGTCACCAATCGACGGTGAGACCTTATCTGAAACCAACCAGCAGTCTAGTACAGGAAAAACTTGTTTAAACATGGAGGCAACAACAAAAACTGGTTCAAAATACATAACCATTCGTCCCACCTCAGTAGGCACTCACAATCTAAGACTGGGGACTTCTGATCCTTCTTCCTGCAACCTGAAAAGAGGGGAAAAGAAAACAGGTTTTGATGCGAGGCCAATCAAATCTTACTGTTTTCCGACAATGGCCCTGTCAAATGTTCGATCTCTCAACAACAAGGTAAATGATATGGAACCCTTCCTAAGGAAACATGATATTGACATCGTGTGCATGGCAGAAACATGGATCCCGTCTTGTACCTTAGAAATGATTGACGAGTATTCCTGTTATATTTCCCCACGCTGCAGCGCATCGGGAGAACCCATGATGCACGATGGTGGTATTGGTTTCTACTGCAAAGAAAACGTACCTCAAAGGATTCTGGGTATCGCAGTACCAAAGGACCATGGCATCGAAGTTTAGTGGTTGTGGGCACGAAAAAAGGCCTACCTCATCAAGTTTCTTCAACAATTAAAGCAGCAATGGCAGAGCAAGACATGCCTTATGAGACAAAGTCACACTCTGACGAATATAAACGGAAGAGAAACATAGTAGTCAGACTACTAAAGCAAGCTAGGTGTCTGTATAGACACCAAATTTTGGCTAAGTTGCCAGTCAGTGATCCAAGGAAGTTCCACACAACTGAACAGAAACTAATGGGACAGAAGAAGTCTAAATCCACCCTGAGGAACCAGCAAGGAGAGAATATAACTGCAGAAACAATTGATGCACACTTTTCAAAAATTAGCCACCAAAAGTCTCCCCTCAAGACTTCGCCACAGAATGGTCCAATCGAAACCATCCCTATCATCACAGTTTCCCAGGTCCAAGAAAAACTCAAAAATCTAGACATTAGGAAAGCCTCTTACACTGGTGGAATTCCTATAAGGCTGATACATGTATGCTCCCCCTTACTGGCTACACTATTGGCTATAATGTATAACCAGTGCCTACTGGAAGGTATTTTCCCAGATAAGTTCAAAAAGGAATTTATCACACCAATTCCAAAGAAAACTTCACCAACCTCACCATCCAATCTCAGGGCAATTTCAAAGACGCCCATCATTTCAAAAGTCTTCGAAGATTTTATTTTACACTGGCTACTAGCAGAAGTAGAACACAAAATCAATCCTATGCAGTTCGGTTTTCGTCGAGGACACAGCACAACACATTATCTGGTCAGATTACTTCATGATCTACTAGAACACCTTGAAAATCCTGAGGCCCTTGCTGAAATAATCATTTCTGATTTTGTGAAAGCTTTCGATGTGCTTGATAATGAGACTAATCAACGAAGCCCGTGCCCTGAAAGTCTTGTAGTTTCTCTTATGTACCATCGCAGGTTTCCTTTCTGGTCTTCAACAGTGCATACAACTCGAAAATGGGAAAACATCCAACTTCCAAGACCTCACGTGTGGAGCGGCCCTAGGAAGCAAGTTAGGTCCCATCTTATTTGTGATAGTCATCAACCGACTGATGAGGCAACACAAACAGAGGTATAAATTTGCAGATGATCTTTCGCTAAGCCTGCTGCACCTCCAAATTCATTAAATTCAAAAACAAGACATAGCTCTCGTGGGCAAAGCCCAAATATGATGTCTCTTAGTCATAATTAGCAAAATAAAGTTGTCTGATAAAACTTCGTCAGAATAAATAAACTAAAGGATAAAAACACTAGAGATTGAGAATAAAATTGTCTGATAAAACCTCGTCAGGATAAAATAAACTAAAGAATAAAAACGCTAGAGATCATTGTAATATTTCACAAACCTCCTGTCACAAACACCCAGTTAACTCATACCCCTGGTTGCAGAGTTTCAACATCAAGCTAATAAAGTGAAGCTCCAGCTAAGCCTCGTGAAAAGCTGTATAATGCGTATCAACTTCCTGAAAAAGAGGAGCATAGACGAATGCTCTGCACCTCTCCAAACAAAGAAATCAGTAAAAACACTGACGATCTTTCGTTCGGACATCACTTCAGTCAGGTCAAAGCAAAAGAAGTTGGTTTTCTAAAATCCTTCGCAAATCTCAGAAGGTTTGAAATGACAGAGCAACTCCTTTTTTTGTGCTATAAAACTTAAGTCATGCACGTAATGATACGGCTGTCATGTCTGGCACCCGTCGCTTACAAAGAAACACAGAAACCAACTGTAAACAATTCAGAAGAGAGCCTGCAAAATAACTCTTGGGCCAAATTACAAAAACTATGAACAAAGCTTGAGCAAACTCAAGCTCCCAACCCTGGATGAAAGGAGGCATGAAATGCTGAAGAAGTTTGGAGCTGACGTCCTGAAGTCCTCAACACACTGATATATCCTGCCTCTGTTTAATCCAGGGACCCACGCACACAAAACAAGGTTGGCAACTCTGAAAGAGGGAAAAAAAGTGTTAGAATGCCCGCCTACATACTCGACAAGATTTTTAAACTCCTTCGTGCGCTACTACGTCAGATCTTACGACAACAACATCCTGAAGTCGAGGTGATGTTTTTTGGTGTTTTCTTTTGTGCTTTTCTTTTTTGTGCTTTTGTTTGACGATACCCGTGATATTGCAGTGTGATAAAGGAATGAATAAAGATTATTTTAAATAAAATAAACAATAAATAAAAAATATCATTCACACCAAAATACGAAAATACAAAGCTTCTTATGGTATTAATTAACAGAATGGCAAAATTGCTTCTTTTTGGAAAGCTAGCTTTAATATGATAACTTTTAACAATATAGTAAATGATTACTTAAAAAAAAAAAACTGAAATGATTTATAATTTAAACGAATGTTATAAATAAACCTTTACAAGTGCGTCTACTTTTCAATAAGTAAGTGGGATCCAGCTAAAGAGACTATAGACGACAAGTCTTTGGCAGATTTATTTACCAATAAAACAATAGAAATTACTTTAATAATAGAACATTTCAGGTCGACGTCCTAGCATAAGTTTCTGATTTTTATAATAGCTGTATTTGTCTAGATTTTGGACAGGCTACTTTGCCTAGTTTGCTTAAATCAAAGTCTTTCACAAAAAAAACCTTCATATTGGCCTGCCTCAAAATAGAAATAAATTAACAAATAAAATAGAAACTACTTCAGTTAAAAATACAAAGGCACTCTTTCCAGTACTAAACAAGTGTTATTTAAGCACTTTAATTGACCAGGCCCCATTGCACTAAGGACTCAAGGCCATAAGTTTAAAGCTGGTTAGAAAGAAATCACTTATTTTTGTGGGGTGGATGTGTCCACCCACTGTATTTTATTTTTATTACTATTTTAGTTTTCTTGTGCACATTATCGTCCTGTTAACCCAAAGACTTATGGGTGTCAGTTTCAAGCCAATAAGAGTAGCCTATGAAGTTTTTCAACTTATTTTTGGTCGCCAATGTCCTCCATGATAACTAAAGGTCCCCTTGGTAAAAAGAACAATTCCTGAAAGTTCTTAAGCAAATGGGACAAAAACAAAGAATTTGGGAATAAAAATATTTTTTGTCAGTTATTTTGTGCATTGTGGTTGTTTGGGCTAAGGACCTGTGGATATGATAAGTAGTTTCAATATGATAGGAAATGCTACTTTTGGCCCGGTTGGGGAGGGAGCATATGGTCTTAACCTCTATTTTTTGTACATTAGGGCTTCGTGGCTCAGGGACTTATGGATATAAGTTTTAAGCTAGGCAGAGCCAAAAAAATTTTTTGGCCTAGAGCCCTTCCTTGGAAAATTTTGGGAACCTATGGACCTAGGAAACAGTTCATGAAAGTTTCAAACCAATCAGACAGCTAAGGCAAAACATACCTACATTGTTTCTACTAAAACCTGTGTGTTAACAATTGGCAACTTGTATAATTTTCGGCCCTTGTTCTTGGGACTCTGATCAAATGAGCGCTCTTTCAAGTTTATTTAACCAACCCTTCCATACCAAGTGGAAAGAGAAAAAAGATAATACAAAAAAGACCCTTTCCTCTATACTAAGGCAGTGCTACTGTATTGACTATGATCAATGCTACTGAGTTGACTATGGTGCAATGAACTGAGTAATTTTGAAATTAAAACTGACATTTTCCCCTCTTTGTTATAGGTCAATAATTTTAAAGAATGGATATCGGTGTAAGGGTGGTAAGAGGACCAGACTGGAAGTGGGGTAATCAAGATGGCGGTGAAGGATTTGTTGGCACAGTGATTGACAAAGGAACGCATGGCAGTGAAAATCTCCCAGATAAAACTGTTGTTGTCCAATGGGATATGGGCTGGAGAACTAACTACCGTATTGGATATCAGAATTCTTATGATCTACGGATCTGGGATAATGCTCCCACAGGTAAAATACTTTCAAAACCAACCCCACTTTTATAGGTCTTATATAAAGGAATATTATGGGAGCCTTCCTCTTTAGAAACTTAAAAAGATTGCCCTAAAATCAACTTTATTGGTGTCAGACTTCGCCTTACTATCGAAGCCTTTTAGTTGGACCAGTCTTCTCTTATCTGTTAACTATTATGTATTATTGGGTAACAGAATTTTAGGGTAATGGATGTTGCTCCGACTGGTAAAGTACTTTGAAAATAACTGCAGTTTCTCTTTATGAAAAAAACAAAAGCCTAAAACCAATTCTGGGGAGTTCAATCCCACCTTGTTGTTAAAAAAAAACAGCAAAGTTTTGAATGAGTAGCCTGTGCAAGATAATCAATCAATCAATCAGTTGTATTTAAAAGAAGCACAGAAAAAATTACAGAACTTTAGACCCCCACAAAGGCTCTTTGGCTTGTGAAAGTGGGAGACTAAACATAACATAGCAGGGGTACTTGGATTTGTCTGAGGGCAATAATTCTGCAATAAACTAGAACACTCCTTCATAAAGCTCCACTTAAAATTAAACTTTGGAGCCATCGAGCTTTTGCCAGATTTAACAGAGATTAACATCTACCAAATAGCTGCCTTGTGAATTAAATATTTTCTACTATATTATTTAGAAGTATTGTGCCCTTTTCTTACCTTCGACAATATTAATAAATCTGCTATTTATGAATAATTAATAACTCTGCTAGCTACTATACAAACTACTGCCTTAAAAAGCTCTTGTTTTTAGACAAAAACTGGAAATTTCTGGAAATCCTTTATATGCTTCTAAAGTAATGAAGTTGTTTCTATCTTTAGAGGGAGGAGAGTCAAAGCACCCAAAAAATTATACATTGGTAGTAAATTTTCTATTTTTCCTGGAGAAGATTTTTACCTATAATGAACTAAAGTAAAAAAAAAGGAATAGAACAATAATGCCTTCATGCATATAAGAGTATGTACAAGACTGTAACACCACCTCTGAGATTCATTTTGTAGATATTAGCCATGGTTAAAATTTTCCACTATTGGAGTGAAGAAATGGAAGCATATAAGGTAATATAATGGGCATGATGCATTTACTGTCGTTTGGAGGGGGGGGGCAAAAGTAACATACTATATTTGTCTTGTTGAAACCTTTTTTTGCTGACAAATTTAATGCAATAATAGATCCTATAGGTCAAGTTGGCATGCTGTTCCATTGCTAGTTTCTATTTGGAAACTTTGTTTTTTTTTTAATTTTTACCTTAAAAGTAATAAGTTCTAAAGCTTTATGCTAATTAATATTTACCATTCTTTCGTAAATTGAACTGAAGTTCCATCTAATTTTGATTTTGTTCACTCTTAGTTGAAGTTGATTTTCATTTTGTGTTTCCTACTAAGAATGGTAATTCCAAAGGCTACAAATCTTCAAAATATCCGAATATTAAAGTTTCTTTTTTATGATTGTTTTTAATTAGTTCTTTCATTTCGTGTTTTGTACTGTGGATTTATAC
>JAQQPU010008713.1:0-13468 GCA_029168905.1 Artemia sp. Kazakhstan ARC1039 | reverse complement strand
ATATATATATATATATATTTATATATTGAGTTATTTAGTTGAATTTATGGATATTGATTGTTGTAGTCGTTCGACCTCAGAGCTTTGTTTCTTCTTGGACGGCTACTTGTTAAATGGTGCATTGTTTTTTAAAGTAAATTTTAATTCAATTCAAATTCAAAATCGGTTCGCTATGATCATCCCTGAAAAAAAAGATCCATGATCTTTTTCCTGGCAAAAAACACATAATTCCACATTATTGTAGATAGGAATTTGAAACATCTACATTATGGTTCCCTGATATGCTGGATCGGATGATGTGATTTTCATTAAGATCGCTTGGCATTCGGAGGTATCCCCCCCCTTTTCGGAAATTTGACGAATTTTCTCGGGCTCGTCGCTTTTGATGAGTAACATTGAATTCAATAAATTTATATATTTGGAATTAGCATACAAATTCAATTCTTTTTTTAATGTATCTATTGTTTTCAAAATTCCGTCTTTTAGACTTGTTCTTTAAAACTTAAAAGTTGAGTTTTGTCCATAAATAATAAAATGCATTTTCTTCACTTCATGCTCTTGGTAATATACGGGTGGTCAATAAATACAAAATTTGCATATGTCTATCTTGTTTCAGGTACAGTTGAAAATAGTGCTAACATACTGGAGTGTGTTGAAAACATTAGCAAAAGCTTACATCAGATACTTGAAAACGGGACATAAAATCAAGTCAATTTTTTGCTAGTAATGCAGCTGTTGTGATGCAGTTACAATGTCTAGGAATTTCTGCGAATCATATTTTTTTTCAGGAAAACGTCAAATTTTCTGGATATTTCCAAATTTAGTGCTTTTTATTCACTTTTTTTTGTCTTCTAAAGGGAGTTGGAAGACCCCCGTGTACATAGATAGTTTCTGCCTGTTTTGAGTTTTAATGTGACGGTGTTACTTTCCTTATATATTTTTTAAGAATTAATCGCTTTTTCTTTCTATTGTCTGAATATTCAAAGTTATCCTAAGCATTGGGTTGGTGCCCTCCCCAAACTTTTTCGCTACAATTTTAGGGCCTATAAAATCTGATGTTGACTTTGGTACTTGTATCAGAGACTCGTGTGGAGCATTTAGAATGCCTGACTCCTTCTCTGTTAATAATTCTTCAGGTAGTGGTTTTAATCGAAGGAACTGCTTGCCCAATTAGTTCTGCCCAGCCTCTTCAGTTTTATTTTTCAACGCGTCCTCGTAAATATCATGCCTTTCCAATTTCTCGTACTCAATATCTTCTTGCCCTTTTTCTAATTCGTCCACGACCACATCCTGCAGGTCCATTCTCTCTTGCCCAAGTTCTTCTAGATCTTTCTATTTCTTCCTCTATTTCTACCAAAAGCAAATGGTTTACAAATTGTGTTTGTTATTTTTTAGATATCCTACCTCAAACTGTTTTTTTTTAAGTTATTTCGCGTTTCAGCTTCACATGCCTGCGCAATTGTCGACCGTTTGCCATCCTTTTGCTGCGCCTACCTCAGCACTCTGTCTAACATCCTCCCATACATTTTGATCCTTCTAGGACTTGGAATGCAACTCGTGCTTTGTGTCTGTGTCTATTATCCCCTTTATCATAGGATCTATACTTCAACCTATTCTTGGGTAACGATGACCTTGGTTTAAACATTTTTTGAGCATTCAAGATTAAAAGCACCAATACTTGTAGCACCAAGTCTGTGCAACATACTAGCATATTAAAAAAAAGAGCTCAAATAAAGTGACTCGTAATAACTGCCTATACCTGTAGAATTCTGTGAAACTAGCGCTTTACTGAAAAAAAAAACTAAAAAAAAACAAAAAAAAACGTAATATTAAGTACTTTGTGGTACCGAACTGGAAATAGGGAGCAACTCGGCCCAATAATAACCGAAATTTTAACAAAAACAGAATTCTGATAAAAATTAATGTATCAAAAGAATTGCCTTTATGCTAAATCCAAATATGTGTAACATTCATCAGATTTAATATTGCTCATTAAAAGCCCCGATCCTGAAAAAAATTGCCTGATTTTAGAAAAAGTGGGAAACACCCTCAAAAAGTCTAGCGATCTTAATGAAAATCACACCATCAGATTCAACATATTATAGAACCCTATTGTGAATTTTATAAGTTGCAATCTACAAAAATGTGGTAGAGGATCGAGAGAGGGCTCATTAGAACTGAAATCAAAAGTTCTAGTGCCCCTTTTAAGTGATTACTACTTGAAACGGTCTGGATTAGTCGTCGGACAAGTTATATATGCTAATCCCGTAAAATGTAGGATAGGTAAGGATAATGGAAAAACAGTATGAAATTACACGTAGAGAACAATATTTGTAGATAAGCTATGTTTACATTGGAATACACAAGATTAATGTTGATATTTTTTTAATTGTCCGTAGCGTTTCAGTTAACAAGTTGCCAGGCGAGTATTTATTGCTGTTTTTAGAGATTACATCCGGGGAAGTTCGTGTCTAGCCGACAAGACGGATAAGGCATGCTCGAACGCCGAATAAAGGAAGATTATAGGTTTGCTTCCTCCCCCCGTATATTTATTTGAAGTACTTATCATTAGAAATTTGAAAATGTAGGTATAAAATTCCGCCTTTGATCCCTTAAGTACCTCCCTCTTCCCATTAGGAAATATGTTGAGCTTCAACTAAAGCATTAGTGTATAAGGTTTAAGCACATAAGTGCAAATAGGGCCAACTCTTGGGGGGAGGAGGCAGGGGGTTTCTTCTTAGCTGTTGCGAAAAAGAAAACGCCTCCCCTCATTTTTGTACAGGTATTTCTACAAAGTAATGCTTAAAAAGGTGCTCTAATTCATTTTTTTTCAGGAGTCTCATGCCACCAAGGAAGCATTCTAAAAAAACACCTCTGAAAGGGATATTTTTTGGTGCAAAAGTTGTTCGAGGGCCAGATTGGGACTGGGGAAATCAAGACGGTGGCGATGGTTTGTCTCTTTTTCTTTTTTTTTGTTGGTTGACATTTATATATTAAGAAGTTCACTCAGCTGTTTTCGAAGCTTGGCTTCTTTTTTTTGTACTTTTTTTTCAAGACGAAAAGGTGCCTGCCTAACAAACTACCATTGCAATATTTTGTGAATTAGTATGAAAATATGAAGAATGAAAAAAAACAAAACAGAACGATAATATTCGACCAGTAAATAAAGAAAACAAAACAGATAATTCACCAAAGATCTTCTCTAAGCTTCAGATGTAGTGTTAGGGGGCAGAGGGGGCACTTGCCCCGGGTGCGGAAATTTAGGGGTGTGAAATTTCAAATAAATAATTTAACGGTTTTAATCATTTAGTATTTTTTTTTAATTTTACTACTCTTAAAATAAAGCAGAGGGCGCAATCGGCAGCAAGTATAAGCAAATTGAATCCGAAAATTTTCATTTTTCTCATATCTTCATCACCATTCTTTGAATTAAAAGTAAGCAGATCAAATTTAATTAATGTCGATGTCTTTTGTGTTTTTTTATTCAAATTTTGTTAATAAACGAAAATTTTGTTCATAAATGAAAACTTTGTTAAAATTCGGCCAAAATTTATATTGGATGGGGAGGGGAAACCAAGGTTTTGCCACGGGCTGCCACTACTAAGCCCTCTACGGTGCTAAGAAATAGACTTATGAAATAAAAGAAAAAAAACTAACCATTGGAAGTAACATTTACGAAAGGAAAAAAGTGAGTATGCTATTAAAGAAAAAAAAATAAACCTTGAAAGTAACCTATACGAAAGCAAAAAAGTGATTTGCACTATAAAAGCAAAACTAATCTCTCAAAAAATCCTTCATGAAAGCGAAAAATGACTTACTGTGAAAGAAAAAAGGAACTTTTGCAAGCAACCTTTACGAAAACGCATTGAGCACTGAAGACGATTTAGCGGAGGTCTTTGCTGAAATATATGTTTTATTTTCTGTATTCATAGGCTGAAAATTGCCCTCCTTTGTTTTGTCTTTTTTCGTTCTCCTTTTTTTTCTCTGTGTCACATATGAAGTTATCTTCGTAGTTGAAATGAAGTTATCAAGTATTTTGCAGTAGGTTGCATCAAGACATGGCTAATTGTAGAAAGAGACAAGCCAAGACAGATAATCCAAGTAATTGAAAATACTTGTCTTGGAACCAATTCTGTGAATGAGTAATTATCAAATGAAAATAGTAAAAACAATATCATTTAATGAAAGTGTTTAACGGGAGGGCTCTTAAAAAATTGAAAATTGCCTTGAATTGGAGGGGACTGTAATCCCTATCAAAAAATCTAACTCGTAACGTTCAAGTGATTGCTTGTGCCTAACTTCACAGCACATTTCAATATTGTCGTCAGGAATATAAAATACTTCTATTTTTTGAAAATCGTTTTAACTTGTGTATTTACCAATTTGGTATCCGTTGTACATTAAATGTAATCGTTTGTACATATAGTTAGTAATTGGGCATATGCTATAAACTGATGGTCAGAATGTAGTTTTACCTAATCTTGCTGACATAATAAGAGCGACCTCAAGATTGCAAAAAAAAGAGAAGAAAAATGCCATCTCCAAGATTTGAAACCGCATCTTCGTAAAATCGAAGCATTAACTAATCGGTTTAGGGTTCCAATATGGTAAGGTTACTTTTATACAATTGGTAGCCTAATGGCGATAATTACCAGCTATGCACTCATCTGAAAACAGTCGCGCGATGTTATGTAACGGGCAACCCAAGCGTCCTTGAGGAGATGATTTTGCATCTTTTAATGCCATCCATTGATGAATTCAGGATTTTGAAGAAGCAAAAGCTGCATCAGAATTTACACTTGACGACATTTTGACTTTAACCAGGAATACAATTTGTTTTTCAATATGGGCAACTTTAAAACTTCTGTTCAAACCGGTTCAATGATGGCAATTTCACTTGTGTGCTTATTTGTGTTAGATTGACTCATATTTAAGGAGCCTAAGCTCTTTCGAGATTTTCGAATTCTTTGAAATCTGTTTACGCTAAACATTGCTGTTCTGTGTACTTTGCGTAAATTTATAGTTTTTCTCATTAGATATTTCCTTTAAAAACATATTTCTTTTGATTTTGCTCTAAGCGGTCATGTTTTTCATAACCCCAGCCATACATTACTTTTTAAAAAATTCTCCCTCTGACTCCCTCTGAAAAATTGTCCTGAATGACTTAGGTATAAAATAGGTTGTTCGTGAGGCAATAGAAATTAAACTCATATTTCTTTGAATAGGGAGTTGGGGGAGTATTCACTCAGTGCTTTATACACAAATTTAATTAAAACGATTTGACAAATGTATTAATGAAAGCAGTAATCAGTACCAGTGAACCTGTTACTAAAAGACCCTTGAAAAAGGCAAGAATAGCATTATAAAAGTGTTCTAATTTTTTATTTCGCCTGAACGAATTGCCTCATTTCCTTTCGTTATATCTATCAGTCCTGGTTGAACTTAATCGAATCAATGATTCTGGGATTGTTTTGATTTTTAATTTTACTTTTAAAGGTCGTATTTTACTGCAAGTCTTATTTTATTTATACATGTTTTGCTGAGGACGGCCCTTAGATTCATTTGAGGAAGTTACACTGTCTTAAAAATTCCCTATTATTTTACTTTTTGTTTGTTTTTATGATGGAAAGACAGTGTGGTTTTGTCGTTATTTACGTCTAGCTGATGAAAAGCAGTTGACCTATGATATCTTTTATTTTATTACTTTTTGCAAATAACACGATAATATAATTAAGCAACAAAAATTTTTAGAATCCTGCAGAAATGAAAATATTATCCCCAAGTCTTTAAGATACAGATTACACTTAAACACCCGAGAAGAGACGCAACTCGCTTATTCATTACATTTAAAGACATTAATTCATATTTTTAAAGACAAAAAACAAAAGAGACGCATCGTTTCTTTGGAAAGAAAATGTTTTGGAAAATTCTTATTTGAAAGTCTGTCCACGGTAGATTTTTGTCAGGTTACTAGGTTAGAGACACATTTGTTTCGTCATGATTTCCGCTTATCAAAGGAACGACTTCATAAAAAATTGGAAAGTCTGAAGGATGGATCTTTAATGAGTAACCGTACCTACACTCCGAGATTCATTCCTGGACCCACTATTATTAATTTTTATGACAGAACAGGGATCTCCGAACATTTCTGGTGGAGGGCCGCATTAACTGTCAACAGCAGTTTGATGCTAAAGGTCCAAATGACATCGAATCAAAACATAGATGTTGTTTTTAATTGTTTATTTCATATTATTATAATTACAGAATTAATGTTATTTGATATTGGGTTTAATATTATTTAATAATACATTGAATTACTGTACATGAACACTTGTACTATTGGGACTGGTAAAATTGTTTCCTGGGTGCCAAAATAGTAGATATTTCTGGCTTTACATTTGATATCCCTAGCATCAACGGTGACCTGAGATTATAATCTTGCAAGTTAGCTCGCAAATTGTTCTTCACGTATTTCATCCTCGAAAATGTCTGTTCGCACAAGTATGTTTCTCCAAAGATTGAAAGGTACTATGATGCGAAAGCTTTGACACCAGCAAAGTCTTTCTTGGGCAAAAACTGGTAAAAACTCAAAAGCCCTTCTTTAAATTTGTCCTCAGGGAGGTCATTTGCTTGCAACTCAATGACCTCCAGCTGCAAGTTCATCTAAGCAACTGGCCACATCTGCTTTCAAAGGATTTTGAAATAGCTCCATTTCCTCTCCCTTTGAATCCAAGTCAGAAAACCCCTCCTGAAACTGCACCTGTATGTCTTTGATGATCTTGTATGCAAATGATATGGGGAACTCAGCTGTTGCTTCAGCCACTAAGACCTTGCGCTCCTAAAAGTGCGTCAAGTTGTTGTCTTGTGTCTGTTCCAGAATCAAGACAAGTTTAGATCTGAAGGCCTTTAGGTGAGTACAGATCAGAAACTAGATTTTTCTCTCCTTGTAGTTTTAGGCTGAGAAATTTTAAATGACCAGTAATGTCTGCAGCAGAGGTCAATTTCCATACCCACTCTTCATAAAACTGAAATGGCAGTGACTTGCCTTTACTTTCTAGGAAGTCATGTATTTCCTTTCTTAATTCAATTACCGTACTCAGAATTCTCACAATTACCCATCTTACTGCTGTGTAATGTGATAAATCTTGCGGTTCTGTGTCTGTATCTTTCAACATGTCTGAGCTGTATACGGTTGAACCCCTGTGACCTTATTAAATTCATCTTCAGTGCAGGATTCATTACACTCCTAATGTTTATGTATTTAGCAAAGTTTGCTGGTGAATAATACAGTGCAGGAAAATTGGTTGTGGAATTTGTTTCTTGTTACACATCTACTTCGCTTGTCCAAACGTTTTTTAATGCCACACATTTTCATTCCTTTGTCAACTGCCAAGCAACTGGAATTAATCCAGGTCAAGTTACAATCAGTAAATGCTTTTTGAATTAGTTGAGTATATTCTCTCCAGTAACTGTGCCATACATGCTCTGCGGGGAAGTCGACTCTTCCATTAAATGGCACTATATCAGTTCATTGACTTTGAAAAGTGGGTGAAATGATATGATGCCATCCTTTCTGGCGATTAAAAGATCTCTATATATAGATAGGAGAGTCTCGCGGGCCGTAGTTTGGAGACCCCTGTTCTAAAATGCTTGAACCTAAGGAAATCCAAGCACTTGAAAAAGATCCAAAATTCTCTTTTCTACCGAAACAAGTTCCTGTGGCAGATATAGTTTCCTCTCTAGATTCCTTTTTGCAAAAATGCTGTGCATCTGTTTCTAACCCAGATGCAGGTAGATTTTGTGGGTCTTGTCTAATTCATACCCTTTACAACAGTAAAAAAAAGCCAAGTCTCCGACAGATGTGATGCCAAAAATTTCGCGAAACCTAAAAGTATTATCTAATCTCCGAAAAGACCCGTCTATTGTAATAACTAAAGCAGACAAAAGGAGTTCACTAATTGTCATGGATACAAAAGACTATGACAACAAAATTTATTCACACTTAAACGAAAAAACTACATATGTAACGATAATTTATGATTATACCGAAAACAAAACGGTAGAATCACTCCACAATTATATAATAAATTATTCCCCCGTGGTAGCTTTTGTCCGAAATTTTTATGTTTTACCAAAATTACATAAACAAGGTATTCTTTTAAGGTATATCGTAGCTTGCACAGACGCCCATGCTTCCAATATTAGAAAATGACTGTGTACAGCTTTCAAACCTTTGCTGTATTCCCAAAACTCCTACATAAGTAAATACGTAGATTTAGTTGAAAAACTTAAAAATGTAGTTGTATCAGAACGTGAATTGGGAGTTGGGTCATTCGCCTCACTCTCTAGGTAGGTGCTCCCCTCCCTATTGAGAATTAGATGCTTGCTGCCTTACGAATTCAGGCAACTTATTCGTCAACCAATATGTAATGAATTTTTTTTGTTGGATCAACTATCTGAAAGCAAATTCAGTCTCCCATTTTGCATACAAGTCTAGTGGAGATTGTCCGTCACGCGTCAACTCAAAAGCAATCTGATCTTCCATCGCTTAGCTCTGTGACTTTTACCTTAGTTCTGCCCTAGAAATGATGGATGATAGACTTTTCCATCAACAAGTGAAATTACATAATTTTTATACGATCCTAAAAAGGGCTTATGCCAGATTTTGCCTCTCACTTACTTGGACTATCTGTCTTGGCTTTTCCGTAATTAAACCATGGCTTGATGCCCGCAACTATTTGATTTTAATTAAAAATCAAAATTAGTTCACTGACAAAAGCAGTTCACTAATCTGGACAATTGTTGAAAAATAAAATTGACCAAAATTATCATTTAATCGAAGATTCAGTAACAGGGATATATTGTGCAAACAAATTCAAATTTTTAAAAATTCCTAGAGGTTCTAATGACCTTGGTTAAACTTTGTATTAAGTATTCATTGTATTTCCAATTCCGTAATTATTTACCGGTGACAAATAGTCAAAACGCAAAACACAGGTGACACAAAACAGATAATTAACAACAAAGAAACTGATGTTTCGTTCGCAATGTATAGCTAAACCTGGTATCTGTACAAATATTATTCATAAAAATGACAGAAGTATAAAGAGTGACCAAGAGTTATAGGACAGTAGTTCTATCATGATATCTGTTATCCAGCAAATAGAGGGTTTAACTGATAAAATATTTAACTAAACCAGTTCATAAAATTTTTATCGTGGTTGAGGTTTCCTCTGTCGTAAAAGTTGAGATTAATAATATGTATTTTCCTCCCGAGATAAAAATCAAACAGTTCGTGGAATCGAACTGTAAAGAAAGGAGTGACGCCGCTCATTTGTCAAAACCGAAACTCTAAAAAAAGGATTGTTGATAAAAATAGATGTATCAAATGATTCTGCTTATTATGCTGATTCCAAATATATGAGTTTCATTAAATTTAGTGCTACGAGCCTGAGAAAATTTGCCTGATTTTCGAAAAAAAAGGGGGAAATACCCCTTAAAAATCAAAGAATCTTAATCGCACTATCAGATTCAGCGTATCAGAGAAACTTTTTGTAGAGGTTTCAAGCTCCTATCTGTAAAAATGTAGAATTTTGTATTTTTTGCTAGAAGAAAGATCACAGATTTGTGTTAATTTGTTTTTCCCAGGGGTGATCGTATCCATCATGGTCCTAGAATATAAAAGGCTCATTCGAACGGAAAAAAACTTCTAGTGTCCTTTTTAAGTGACCAAAAAGATTAGAGGGCAACTAAGCCCCCTCCCATGCCCCCTTTTCCCCAAAATCGTCCGATCAAAATCTTGAGATAGCCGTTTTGTTCAGCATAGTTGAAAGGCTCAATAACTATGCCTTCCGAGATAAATATGGCCCGCCACAGCCCCTGGCGAAAGGTCTTTAAGTTATAAAATTTGCCCAATGTTTACGTATAGTATTTGTTCTTGGGAAGCATTCATACGTTTTTGTGGTTGGAAGGGGAATTTTCTGCGGGGGGGGGGGGGGGGTATGGGGAGAATTTTCCGTGGGGAGGGAAGTTTCCAGGGGATGAAGTTTTCAGGGGAAATTTTATGCTGGGGGAATTTGCCAAAATTCCTATACGAAATTATCTTTATATGTCTTGCTTTCTCTTTGCCGACTCAATATTACGCGTGGAGATCTTAAGGTTAATTGTCTGGGGTAAATTTTCACCGGGATTTTATTATCTAGAGGATATTTCTGTGGGGAGGAGTGATTTTTCCGTGGAGGTGGAGCCCGATTTCCTGGCATTATTTGAAAAACGATCAGAAATTAAATAAAAAACAAGTTTTTTCAGCTGAAAGTAAGAGGCAAGATAAAAACTTAAAACAAACAGAAATTATTACTTATATGAAGGGGGTGTCCTCTTCTCAACACCTTGCTCTACACAGACCCCGTTTTTAGTCTATATTTTTGTTTTTTCTTTGTACATTTGAGCCTTGGCCCAGGAACTTACACTTGAACTTGTTCTACACTTACACTTGAGTCTGTTGATTTTTGAATTGAAATCAAGCTGCCATCAAGCCATGGCTAATTAGAGAAAAAGCCTAGACAGATAGTCTAAGGGAGACGCAATGCTGGCATAAGCCCTTTTCAGGCAGAACTATGGTAGATAGTCATGGAATAAAGGTATTTCAAATATTCTGTGAATTTCTATGAGCCATTTGAAAGCAATTGGAGACGATCTGAAATAATTGGTCATTTGTTAAGGCCGTATTATCCGTTGAACCAATTTTTTTTGCTTTGGAGCCCTTTGATCCAAGGGCTTATATATCTTAACTTCACCCAAATTCAACCAAGTTTTAATCCTTTTAAAAGGTGCCTTTCCCCCAACCTATTTTATTGCAGTAGGGTCCACTTGGCCTAGGAACTTGTGGATATCCTTACGGTTGTAAAATTTAAACTTATCAGACACAGTAAATGCTTCTGATCTATTTTAGACCATTTATGCCTTCACGTCTCCCAGCAAATGGGTAGTACCCTTGGCCCAGGGAATGATCCCTGAAAATTTCAAGTCGACCTGATAATCCAGATCAAACATTCTGCCTTTTTCACTTCAAATATGTTTCTAAACTACTGGCAAGTTGCCAACTTAAGGCCTTTGCCCCTGGGGCTGCATGGTCGTGCCTACCCTGGAGGGATATTATTGAACTCTTAAACTATTTTGAGGAAAATTTAACTGGAAATAAATCGTTTGCTGTGGGGCTTACTTGGATGCCCAGGGGTAAACAAGAGCACGGGAGGGAGCTTGGAATCTCTGTTTGTTTTCGACCCTTAGAATTGGCACTAGAACTTCCGATTTCCATTCAAATGGGTACCTGCCAAGTTTCTACTAACACCTTTTCTATACGGAGTGGTTGGAGAAAAAACTACATGGGATTCTTCGCAAAGTTAACTCGGGACAATCCTGTCTGCAAAATCTTTCCTATGCGGACAATTCCCCCTGGAAAATCCCAATGGACAATTACCCCTCCCTCCCCTCGAAAAATTTCCTCCCCCCTCCCCACATGTAAAATTGAGCAGCCAAAGGGGAAGTGTGGCAAGTAAAATGAATGAAGAAAAGAAGAGATTTGGAATATTCTACCTTTATTCCAATATATAGGTAATTGTTTGGTTCGATTCTTTTGTTGGTGTTTTTGTGGGTTGAGTTGTTATAACAGGGTAAGATACATGTTTAAAAAATGATTTGGAAATATGAAATTAGTGGCAACTTTGGAAGGGGTGCCCTGTGGTAGAAGTGCAAAGAGATAAAAGACTGCGACTAAGAAGTACGAGTACTGTCTTTCCGACATATAAAGTTACTGATACCAGTTCACCCCTTGCGATCGAGAATGCGTCCTCTTGGCGTAAATCAGAAGGTTTTCCAGTCTGAAGTATCTTTAATTTTTTTTTCAATTTAATTTAAACAGTATGGGGTTACATTCCAGGTCAGAACCAACCAAGTTTAAAATGGACAGGAATGTTGAATATTTGGAAATAATTATGTATTATTTAAAACATAATATCACGTGTAGGTTTTGAAGCTTCAGATTTAGTGATTAGACTAATTTGCTCTTATCAGCAGGGATACTAAAGAATAAATTGCAGTGCTGAAAGCAAATAGATAAAAAAAATCATAATATGTACCAATAGTGTTGCTTCTTCTTCTTGTTTGGATTTGTATGGAGACGCTTCCGCATAGTACCATCATCGAAAACAAATTCCAGGTCCTGCAGCGGATTACTGGTACTGAGTTTGAACACCGGGTCCAGTATCACCAAGCAGAGATCAATCCCACTGCGTCACTGCAGGACCACCTCTAATTCTAAAAAAAACTTTTTTACAGTGTTGCATATGTTTTTCTTGAAATGTTCTATGTCAATAAATCTCTTACTCTGATTGACTGTCCTAAATGGAAATGCCAATCAAAATTATCTCGTTCGGGTAACTGTCATCGTTCCAGGAGTTTTGAACTTTTGCAATCCGAATTACTATGCCATTTCTGTTAATTTTTTATGTGGTATTGGTGGATAAAGGTTGCCCAGCGACATCGTACCCATAGCTGTATGCAGGGTGGAAGATGGAGTAAACTGGGGTTATCTTGAAGAATTATTTTAAAATTCTCTTTCCCTCCATCAAAAATCTTTGAAAACACCACAAAACCTGCAAAAAGAGATGGACCTGCAAATTTTCACAAAACCTGCAAATTTTTGATGCATTTTTAGTTTTTTTTTGTACGCCCCCCCCCCCCACGAATTATTTACTGCTGTCCGGCGTAAAGGTTTTGCAGTGTTAACTATAAGGTACACATGCAAGAATAGGGTAGAGGCAAGTTCATCAGAACAGCGGACAAGCAAATTAAATGAATGTTATGCTGAAATACAAGGATGTTCGTGGAAATCAAAGGACTTTGGGGGAGCATCTGCTTACGTACGTGACACCTATGGCTTCATTTTACAAGTCTGGTCGAAAAGTAGTGTGATTGTTCTGTCTTTTGAAGCAGACATGCAATACTCGAGTAATTCATGCAACAATTAGTCTAGCACAACCCACTTATTTATATGACCCAATCATTTACGCAAGTTGACGCCCAGTCCTACTTTGTATTGTTGACTCAGGGGTTCAGTCAGTGGGATGAGTTTCTGCGAACAATAATGAACCCTGTTTTTGTACGGTTAGTATTGTTTTAACTCCTCATATGTTGGAAAAAATAAGAAATATTTTTGTTTGGGAGGTGTGGGGGTCCAGCCCATTGATTAGAGAATGTAAATATTTCAAATATAGTACGGTTCTACACGCCGGATTTTATTTTCTTAGAAGGGGCGCTTAGGATTCCTTGTGGGTAATAGGATTGAATTGGGGGCATAAGCTGCATTATGTTTCAAAAGGGGTTCCACTTCTTCTTTTGGGGGTGGGTGAAACTCAGGAAATGTCTCTAGTTCTATTGCACGTATGATGAGATATATATATATATATAT
>JAQQPU010008712.1:19780-34828 GCA_029168905.1 Artemia sp. Kazakhstan ARC1039 | reverse complement strand
ACACAGTAATTTCCTATTACCCCGCTACCTAATTTCCTACCTGTCTTTCTGGAGATATTATATCAATACTACTATCGAGATAGAAGGAACCCAACAAAAGATAGAAGGATTTGTTGACAACCTCACAACTTTCACGGAAACAGACCTGGATTATTTACGAGCTCTGCATTATATAACTAAGTACTGCGATTTGTTCAAACTAGAATTAAACAAAGAAAAATGCGAAGTCCTGTGTTTAAGCGAAGAAGAACCTCAGTTTATTGAAGGGATAGAAAAGAAAGATGAAATAAAGGTTTTAGGTATCCAATGGAGAAAAACATGGAAAGAGACGGAAAAAGTAAACTGGGCTAAAACATTGCAGAGGTTTCAGTCGGCAAAAGCTTACGGCTATGGAAGAGCCTTCACAATATTTCAAAAAGCTCAGTACGTTAATATTTACTGTTGTCCAGTGAAATCGTATTTCATTTCAGTATCAAACCCCACAAAAGGCATCCAGAAGAAAATAAAATCAATGATACATCAGTTCGTATGGTACGGAAAACCCCCTCCAAAGCTTAAATTTACAGATATATTTTTAATGTCAAGCCAAGGAGACCTACAAATAATTAAAACAGAAAGCAAGATAAAAGAACTTCACATGAAAACAATTATCGAAGAAATCCATTTTGAAGAAACGACTCCTATGAAAAATTGGTATAAGGCATGGGTGAGAAATGAAAGGAGTGACTGCCCAAATTCGGTACAAAAACATTTCGAAACTGTCAAAGAATTACTGGAAAAAAGGATCGTAGATCCTGATAGCAAAAAAAATAACAAACGATATGAAACAATGGTTCATTTCGCAGGAAAACCTACCTCCAGCGAAAATTCTTGATACGAGTGATCTTGACGATGAAAAACTGAAGAAAATGTTCGACCTGATACACTCTAGTTTCTTACCGCCAAAGGACAAAGAGTATACGTTTTTTAAGTTCCCAAAATACTGCCAACTGAAGAGAGAAAACATAGGATAGACCCCACCAAGTCGAATCGAATGTGCGGAAGGTGTGAAAATCAAATTGAAACACTTGAACATTTAATTCTTCAGTGCACACGTGTAAAAACAGAATTAGAAGAATTGAAACAAATTTTAGGTACTGAAATACAAGAAAATGAGGAACTGGTCACCGCAGAAAAGGTTGTAGAATTAAAGTTATGCACGAAAACCAATCAAACGAAAAAACACGAAGATTTGGCATACATTTTCAGACATTTCAGCTCCTATGTTTGGAAAGTGAAAAAGAAAGTTACGAACCCAACAGAGGTAATGAAAAAGGTAAGAGTTCAGTGGGATAGGTTAGTAAATATAAGGAAAGGCAAACAGACAGGAGGAAAGTGAAGGTAAAGGTAAGATTGAGTTTTTTTTCTTTTTTTTAGAAGAGTGTAAAAAAGTGAAAAATTTTTGTTGGAATTTATAATTAGAATTTGAAATGTTGTTATTTAAAAGAGGAATAAAAATTGATAAAGAAAGAAGTATTAAAAGTAGGATAAAGATAAAGTTTTAAAGAGATTTGAGAAGTATTGAAAGTAGGACAATGATAAGGTTTTAATCAGGATGGATCAGCCAAAGGGGACATGAGAGATGAGTAATAAGGGTAAAAGAAATGAAGTAGGAAGATAATGAAAGATTCTACCCATTGGTATTTATTTGTAAAGGTGTAGTATTTCATTTTTTTCTTACATTTTTTATTTATCTTTTTTATATTCTCATTTTGGGGTACAGGTGTAAAAATGAATTATATAACGAGGGAAATAGAGATTGATATTAAAAAAAAAACAGTTTGGCTACCCCCCCCCCCTACTCTGGTTGAACTGCGTCTTATGAATCTTTGACAGTGTTTGTTCACTTTAAGTTTGACTTCATTTTTGTCATAATTTTCGCTTTTCCAAGTTTTTATTTTTTCATTCATAGACTTTTTTAATTTGATAACTTGAATTTAATTATTTGCTGAATTTGTTTATCTGAAAGTCTGTAATGTTTTAGCCCTGTTAGGAATAATGCCGTTGCTGATAATGGCGACTAAAGTAGGGGGAGGGGTTTGAATACAACCGGGACAAGACCACACGTCCTATTTCTACTAATTTCAGGGGGGACAAGATAACAGCCAATCAGAGGGCTAGAATATAACCGGGACAAGATTAAGCACCTCTTTCTAAACCAATCAGAGAGTTAAAAATACTAACGGGAGTGACGCAACTAGTATAAGGAAGGATTGTCAGTATAGTTGATATTAGTGTGAGAATAGAATTCAAGGAGTGAGAACAGTTTGACTTTACTCGTTTATTTATTTGACAAGATATATATTTGGAATGTTTACACTATTAGAAGTTAATAGTGGAGCTGGTAGCGGCAGCAATGATACAAGAGCACCAAACATTGCGGTAGAAATCACGAGGGGATGTCGACTTTGTGTCGAGTGGGAAGAAGTATATGCAAGATATGTGTTATCTTTGAGCAAATTTAAATTGGAAGACCAATTATGCTTCGCTGCAAAAGTCGATGTAATACATATACATAGACTTCAAAGTGCTTGAAATGCTATAGTGAAGTATATTGAGGACAATAAGTTATATCGGTAATTGTATATGTGTAATATGAAAATGTTTTAATTAAGCTCACACACAATAAAATTGTTTCAAAACCGAAAATGTTCACTTTTCTTTTTGTTAGATTTTTTGAAATAGGTTTAAGTAACAAACTCTTTCTTGAATTCCCGTCATGGATACACAATACAGAAATTTAATCCAAGAAATTATTAAAAACTGTAAGTAAAATACAAACTCTTTCTTGAATTCACCACATGGATAGACAATACAGAAATTTTATTCAAGAAATTATGAAAAAGTTGTAAAGAAACAAACTCTTCCTTGAATTCACCTCTTGGATACACAGTAAAGAGATTTTATTCAATAAATAACTAAAAAATTGTAAGTAAGTAGCCAACTCCGTCGTGAATTCACTTCTTGGATAAAAAATACAAAAGTTTCATTCGGGATATTATCAAAAAATTGTAAGTAGGTAACAAACTCGTTCTTGAATTCGCCTCTTAGATACACAATACAGAAATTTCATTCGAAAAATTATAAAAAATTTTAAGCTAGTAACTAACTGTTTCTTGAATTCACCTCTTGGATACATAATATAGAAATTTCAACCAAGAAACATTAAAAATTGCAAGTAGTAACAAACTCTTTCTTGAATTCTCCTCTATGACAGACAATACAGACATTTCATTCGAGAAATTTATTAAAAAATTGTAAGTAAGTAACCAACTATTTCTTGAATTCACCTCTTGAATACACAATATAGAAATTTTTTTCAAGAACTTATGAAAAAACTGTAAGTAAGTAACAAAATCTTTTTTGAATTCACCTCTTTTATGCACAATATAGACATTTCATTTGAGAAATTATCAAAAATTGTAAGTAAGTAAATAACTCTTTCTTGAATTCCCCTTTTGGATAAACAATACCGAAATTTCAATCAAGATACTATGAAAAAATTGTAAGTAATTAACAAACTCTTTCTTGAGTTTACCTCTTGTATGTACAATACATAAATTTCATTCATGAAATTATGAAAGAAAATTGTAAGTTAGTAACAATTTCTTTCTTGAATTCACCTCTTTGATACACAATGCAGAAATTTCATTCAAGAAATCATGAAAAATTGTAAGTAACTAACAAACCTTTTTTTGAATTCACCTCTTGGATACACAGTACCGAAATTTAATTCCAGAAATTATAAAAAATTATAAGTAAGCAACAAATTCTTTCTTGAATTTACCTCTGGGATACACTATACTGAAATTTCAGTCAATAAAATATGAAAAAATTGTAAGTAATTAACAAAATATTTCTTAAATTCACCTCTTGTATGCACAATACAGAAATTTCATTCATCAAATTATGACACTTTTTTTAAGTAAGTAACAAACTCTTTCTTGAATTCCCGTTTTGGATACACAATACAGAAATTTAATCCAAGAAATTGTGAAAAACTGTAAGTAAGTTAGAAACACTTTCTTGAATTCAACACATGGATACACAGTACAGAAATTTTATTCAAGAAATTATGAAAAAATTGTAAAGAAACAAACTCTTCCTTGTATTCACCTCTTGGATACACAGTACAGAGATTTTATTCAAGAAATAACTAAAAAAATTGTAAGTAAGTGGCCAACTCTGTCGTGAATTCATTTCTTGGAAAAACAATACAGTTTCATTCGAGATATTATCAAACAATTGTAAGTAAGTAACAAACTCGTTATTGAATTCGCCTCTTAGATACACAATACAGAAATTTCATTCGAAAAATTATGAAAAATTGTAAGTTAGTAACCAACTGTTTCTTGAATTCACCTCTTGGATACGCAATACAGAAATTTCACTCAAGAAACTATGAAGAATTGTAAGCAAGTAACAAACTCTTTGTTTAATTCTCCTCTATGACAGACAATGAAGACATTTCAGTCGAGAAATTATGAAAAAATAGTAAGTAAGTAACAAGCTCTTTCTTGAATTCGCCTGTTAGATACACAATACAGAAATTTCATTCGAAAAATTATGAAAAATTGTAAGTTAGTAACCAACTGTTTCTTGAATTCACCTCTTGGATACACAATACAGAAATTTCAATCGAGAAACTATGAAGAATTATAAGTAAGCAACAAACTCTTTCTTGACTTCGCCTCTTGGATACAAAATGCAGAAATTTCATTCAAGAAATCATGAAAAATTGTACGTAAGTAACAAACTCTTTTTAGAAATCACCTCTTGGATACACAATACAGAAATTTCATTCAAGAAATTAAGAAAAAATTGTAAGTAAGTAACAAAATATTTCTTGAATTCACCTGTCAGATACACAATAAGGTAATTTCATTCAAGAAATTATGAAAAATTGTAAGTAAGTAAAAAACTCGTTCTTGAATTCGCCTCTTAGATACACAATACAGAAATTTCATTCGAAAAATTATGAAAAATTGTTAGTTAGTAACAAACTGTTTCTTGAATTCACCTCTTGGATGCACAATACAGAAATTTCAATCAAGAAACTATGAAGAATTGTAAGTCAGTAACAAACTCTTTTATGAGTTCTCCTCTATGACAGACAATAAAGACATTTCAGTCGAGAAATTATGAAAAAATAGTAAGTAAGTAACAAACTCTTTCTCGAATTCGCCTCTTCGATACAAAATGCAGAAATTTTATTCAATAAATCCTGAAAAATTGTAAGTAAGTAACAAACTCTTTTTTGAAATCACCTCTTGGATACACAATACAGAAATTTCATTCAAGAAATTATTAAAAAATTGTAAGTAAGTAACAAAATGTTTCTTGAATTTACCTCTCGGATACATAATAAGGTAATTTCATTCAAGAAATTATGAAAAATTGTAAGTAAGCAAAAAACTCTTTCTTGAATTCAACTTTTTGACACACAATACAGAAATTTCATTCAAGAATTTTTGAAAAATTTTAATTAAGTAACAAACTCTTTTCTTGAATTCACTTCTTGGTTACACATTACAGAAATTTCAGTCAAGAAATTATGAAAAAATTGTAAGTAAGAACCAAACTCTTTCTTGAATTCACCTCACGGATACACAATATGGAAATTTCATGAAAGAAATTATGAAAATTGTAAGTAAGTAACAAAATCTTTCTTGAATTCTATTTCTTGTGCGCGCACGTAACCTAGTCTAAACTAACCTTAAAAGGTTGAATAATCTCCATGAAAATTATACTTTGAGATTTAGCATGTCGGAGAACAAACTTTAAGTTCAGTATGCTGGAAAACCCTAAAAGGTCATATATTCCTCCTAAAGCCATTTTTAAAATTTGGAGTGCACATCTTTTCCCCCTTCCAAAATTACTTTCGACTTTATGTATATCCCAACACACCCATATAATTCAAAGGCTTTATTTTATCAATTCAATGCATGTTCCTACTAAAACCATTTTTTTTTTGAAATTTCTGTATTGTGTATACAAGAAATGATTTCAAGAAAGAGTTTAAACTTACTTACAATTTTCATATTTTCTTGAAAGAAATTTCTGTATTGTTTATCCCAGATGTGAATTCAGGAAAGAATTTGTTTACTTACTTAAAATTTCTCATAATTTCTTGGATGAAATTTCAATATTGTGTATCCATGAGTTGAATTCAAGAAAGAGTTTTTTCTTACTTACAATTTTACCGGGGGAATTTTTGTGTGGTTGTCGGCCCTGTACCCCTTATGGCCGTGCCACTTGTGCCATCAAGGATTTAAGCTGTATTATTAAGGATCACGCCAACTGCGCCGTTATGGAGTTGCTCCAGTTGTACCCTTTAGGTTTTACCTTAAGCCACTAAGTTGATATAAACTTGTGCCGCTTAAGGCTGAACCATTTGTAATGGAGGAAAGGGATGAGTATGACGGAGGGGTAGAAAAATGACCGCACCACTCCCTGTTAGAGAAAATAAAATACGTAACTATAGTAGGTTAGAAGTTCTCCAACCATCAATCCAGGAGTGTAACCACGCTTCCTTGGGTCATCTCCTTATGGATTACCTCTAGTGTTAATTAGAAATCAGGTTCCTTGGGAACGTTTCCAATGGAGACATTTGAGCTAGTTATCTACTTTGCGGTGAGATACAGGCATATAAATAAAACAACACAAATAGAAAAGTAATGGGTTCATGAGACTTACACTTTCATGTATACAGCAACATATATAAGTAATACGATCAGAATGATAAGTTCAAAGTGTATCGCAGAATGGTAGGAACATAATGTCTTTTTAAAAACACTTTTTTATTACTATATCACACAAGTTTAGAACCTGCGCTCTAAGAGCTATTTCAAGATTAGCCCAACTCCTGTGGAGGGCCCGCTACTTTGTCATTATGTTTACAAACTAAAATCATTATGCTAATTGACCGTCCAATAATTTATTTTCAATATTTTGATGATTAGACATTCATATTCCTATGATAACCTGAAACTTCCTGTGAAACTTTGTATAAGACATTGCCTCATGATTTTTTATTGCCAAGTATTTTCGCGAAATTCAAAACCGTCTTCCTTGATTAATTCCGTAATTCGACCGGTAGCTTTTCCACACTTCACATCTGTAAAACAAAAAGTCTGGAATGCTGCGAGGCATTTATATCGGAAGTATCCTTAGAAGGAAACAATTAATTTTTTTTATTTTAAATATACCACATATTACTCACGGTACATGTTACCCATCCCATTATTTAATGACGTCCCGTCATTAGGATTTGCTTGCCATTGGGTTTTTGAAATATTTGCGATTTATTTACTATTTGTCCTACGTATTTTTATTTGACATTGTATTATTTTATACTTTTATTTAAGCTTAATCAGGAGTGCTTAAAAAAATTTTTCTGTATTACTTTTCTTATTTTATTATATACCTTTTTCTAATGTTCCTCCACCGGACTAAGATTATCTATGGTTACAGCTTAGGCACTATGCTAAAGATTTTTTTTTCTACATCTAACACTCATAGCTTCTACACTTTCGACCTTTTAAACATTATCAAGGGAAATGTTTTATGTGGTTGGGGCTATACTACTGCTATTTTAAGATATTTATAATGTAATAATAATCATACTAATTTAAATGTTTAAGTGTTTATCTAATGCTGTTTATGGGATTATTATACTTTCTATTAGGTAAATACCGATATTATTAGGTAATACCGATACTTTCTATCGGTAAATTAATGGAGTAATACTGCAATACTACACAAAACTCTATCTAAGCAATTAGCAATGTATATATATGAATGATTTAAAATATAAATACTATGTCACCACTTTCACTGGTAAATTTCAAAACACTTCCATTAGGTATGTTAGTTATGTAATAGTAAAGATAAGATATCGAAACTCGTGGGAGGAGTATATTGTCACTGAGGGGTTATTCACTGGTGTTACTTTTGGTTTATGTAATTCAGTGGTTGGTTTCCAGGTCCATTTTTCAGAAATTATCTCGTAATATTTATGGGATAACAGAGATAGAAAATTTTCGCATTTGATAGAGGTGATAGGATGGATTCCGAGAAATGGTGGAAAGGGATTCAACGCGTGAATCTGTGACACGTAAATATTTTGGGTTCATCAAATATCATAACTATACAGTTATATGGTGCATGGGTCCATAAGGATTATCAAGAGTGATATTTATGTACTTATATCTTGTACTGGTCAATGGGGTTCTCAGGATTGATGTGTTAATATAGTTCGATATTGCACTGGATACTGAGATTTATTAGATAGTGTTGCCTGATACATAATTTGGTTTTTGATCGAGGAACAACGATCAAAAAGGTAACCGTAATTTTCGTCCTAGCTTCGTTGCCTGTAATTTATGGTGAGTACTCTTCTTTGGTTGAGGGATGATGAAAATAGATGCTACTAGGTTGTTTCTGCACCGGACTACGTATTGTAATGAATGGTTTCCGATAGGTCATTCCAATTCCTGTAATAAAAACAACGAGGCAGAATCACACGTTCTTTAAAACGAGTAGTCATAATACATAATAGGTAATACGATTGGGTACATTTATGGGGAATTTTACGCTACAAGACAATATTAAAAATATACACCAATATTATTACACATATATTGATTTTAACAAAACGACATTATTATCATGTTGGTTTCAAATTTATAGAATTTCCATTGGGAAACCTAAAACATAGGAATTTCTTCTAAGTTGTTATAGAATAACGACGATATAAGAGATTAATTCCTTTAACTTTAAGTTATGTCTCTTATTATGTTCCTTAGTATACGCCATTACACACACTTTATTTTAATTTCCTTCAACACTTATTTAATTCTACATTACATTTAAAATAACCATTTAAAAATAAGTTACGCTCCCTCATTTAGTCTGAGGTCTCAGTGTACAACATATTTCATGCCTTCATTGTTCACGCACGTCCGTGCTGTTTAAGAGACGCATGTTGCAGCGTCGTGACCGCACGGTTTTACGTAAACGACACTTACAATGAGGGAGCTAGATATAGCAAGTACGAATGGACACCTCTATACCCACTCGTTTTCTAATTTCTCCCTTCTTTCTTGGCTTAGACGTTTTCATGGGGTTCCGGGTTTAACTTCTGCATTTCAGCCGTTTCCCCGTGTTCTTCCTTTGGGTTTTGCCTTTTTAGTCTCAAAATTCTTCCGCAATTAAAAGTCAGTAGGCCTAAGGTTCTCATAGGCAGGGATATCGCGAATACGAAACATGCGGTCAGTAGTATGTTCCACCAGTAATTGGTTGAGAATAATGTGTATCTATTACCCACGTACGTTAATCTTTGGTCTTCATTTTTGTAGAGGCACAGTTTTCTTTCGCAAGGGAGCTACTCAGTAGGCATAATGTGCCAAATAGAACTTTAAACATCACTTACCGTCATCAGTCGACCACGAGCTTCCTACATCAGGCCTTTCTCGTTAGCCACTTATATTTTGAATTAAACTATATTGCTTTACGGTTGATAATACTGCTTTGGGGAGTAAAATATGAAGCATTGTCATTTATATGAAAGCTCTTAGCCCGACCTTTGGATTGTTCTTATAGTTAACAGTGCCTCCACAATTTTTCTATTTAACTTCACTTGATATGTTCTTTAACAATAGCTCGTGTGTACATAAGATTGCTTATTGTATTCCTGGAATTGGGAGATTTGGGAGTCAGTCTACCGGCTTAAAGTATGGCCTGGGAAACTTCAATATTATTCTCCACCACACTCCAAACCGTCAGGCAACACCCCAGCTTCTTTCAGTTGGACTGGATACATCGTACTGGAATGGTACGGGTAGACTTTTTATATTAAAGGAAATTATTCGAATTAATTATATACAATGTGACTTTTTAATTAGAATTTGTTTTCGGAAACTGATATATGTTGGACAAAATTTTTCTATAGAATTTTTATAGTTGTATGATTTTTACTTGTGAGCTAAAAGTTTTTAAATTATTATTCCTTCGTGACGCCTATCCATTAAAATCCCTTAATCCTGTACTGACTAAGGGTAATTCCATCTATCAGGTTTTCTAACCGTTATACCTGATTGTGTCGTTACTTTCTCCTCGACTTCTTGCGGTTTTTTCTTTTTTGGTTTTGCTAGGGATATAAGATCACACTTTTTGTATTTTTTTTCATAAATTCTTGACCTTTTAATTTTGTTACTTTTGCATGCACGGCCGCTGAAGTCGGTTTTGACTTTCCTGTTTCTTTAACTACCATTTAATCTGATTTTCCGTCAGATTCTTCGGAACTGGTTTCCGATGATTCCGCATTAGAACTTTTAGAAGTGGCACTATGCGTTTCTGATGTATCACCTGCCCTTCCTTCGTAAATTTCTACTCCTTTGGAAGTAGAAAGTTTATTCTCTAAGTCCTCGCTTTGAGTTTTCAAGTCGGGACATTCGAAAGACTCTTGAGAGCTCTGAGAGGAATCAAAAGTTTTTGCAGGGTTCCTCCACTGTTTAAATGCCATGTCTTCTGGGGGATGGAGCATTTTTTGCACTAGTGTTTCCCTCCATGAAGTCCATTGTTTAGGCTTGACCTTGGACACGGTTATATCATGATACTGTCCTTGCCGGCCATCCTCGGGAGTTTGATTCCTAGGCAATGTACTTTGCCTCGTTTTTATGGGGAAATTTATTAAATCCTAGCTTCTCGCAGATTTGTTTTAATTGAATCCTTGGGAGGAGTTTTCTTTACAATAATACCCGAAGTTTCTACAGCTCTGTTCAATTCTTCCTGTAGCAACAGGGTGTAGCAATCAGTCCGATGTCATCTTCGGTTGCGGAAAATACATCTTTAAAATTCCATAATAATTCGCATAATTTTTTCTTGGGTTCCAAGTCAGTAGTATGGTCCATATTAAATTTTAAAATTGCGTTTGTTTAAATTCTGCGATTTAGTTAGAGGGTATTTGTTGATTGAGGTTTTAATGCCGTTAACTAGGTTTCTTTTGGAATTTTCCCATCTATCTAAATTATTCTCTGAGATAACTTGGGTTTGAACTAGACATGTTCCCTTTTTTATTGTAATTGTATCATTTTCGTGGCTATTAGTTACCCAAATAAAACCTTCTCCTTTGTCGTAAGATATAATCTGTTCTTTGAATAACAGATTTTCAGGAATTTCATTTGACGAGATCGTGAGCCATATTTCGGATTTGCTATCCACTGGTTCAATCATCTGAGATATTTGAATTCTTTGCATTGTTTTGGGATTGACTTTTGTTTTCCGTATTGCGAATCCATAATACTTTTCTTTATTTTCATTGTATATTAAATTTAGACTGACGCTATCCGCCAATAACATTGGCTGTGCCTGAACCGCATTTGGGTTCACTACTTTTTTCCATAATTCTACTATTTCCATGATTTCATTCGACTTACATTGTCGCATATCTCCTATTTTTGTTTTTGCAGATTCATTCCACTTATTGTTTAAATTTATTTCACTTCTCCGATTTTTCCCAGAATAAGGAAACAAATTTCTGGTTATGTGATGTCCTCTTTGTGGCGAGAAATGAGTTCAAAATATTGTGACATTATATCGCCAGAAATTCTATTTACTGTTACACCCTCTTCACAACCTCTGTTACAATTTCTTAAAGAAGGGGAAGGGGTATTTGCCGGGTATACGAGCCTTTCGTTCGCTAAGTCTAGTAATACCTTATTCGAGCTTAAAAAATTTGCGCCTATGATGGCTTCATACAGAAAATTGTTGTGTATTATAAAGTTTGTCAGAAAAATTCTATTATCCCTTTTTACGTCCAGACGAATTGAACCTCTTGCGTCCAATTCATGCCCTGTCACACTAGTTAAATTGGGATTATTAACATTCTTCCGTCTCCTAATATGCGGAGGCAGCTTATAAAATACGCATGAGTTTATGATTTTAACTGTTCCACCAGAGTCAATTAGTGCCTTAAAGTAAACATTTGCCACACAAAAATCATTAAATATAGGTAAATTTATTATTACTATCACTAAAAGACGGTACTACTATTGGTTTGGACCTACAAAATATTCTGGGTCCCTACTGGGTCCAATTTATTCTTCTGAGGGGCCTGACACGTTTCCTTGCGGATTTATTTCATGCGTCGGTGTCTACAATAGGAATTCAGATATGTCCATGGAATCTCTAGCCAAATGGTTTACATTTGTTTTCCGTTTTTTCCATGTATTATTACGGTAATTTGGATTTGTTGCAACAGTGCCGGGTGCTGGCGTCAACTGCAAATGTCGTCGGCTTGAAAAATTTGCATTTCCCGTCGGCAAATTTTCGGGATTTCTATATACCATTCTTGCACTACATTGGCTTTGACGAGTATTTGGGTTTTCGAATAGATAATTATTTTGTCTATTGGGGATACAAAGTCGGTTGGTACGCATTTTGAGGTACTGGTGGGCGCAATCTTCCCAGCCTTTAACCTTTTGCACTAATGGCGCTAAAATTTGTTCTCCCGAATAAATGGTTTCCATAATTTTTTGTATTACTGACGGCATTCCCTGGTACCGTTTTGTCTCTGAGCCTGGAATGGCACTCTCTCGCGATATGCCCAGGTCGATTTCAATTATAGCATCTTACTATTGCAGTACTATTTCCATAATTGATTGGTTTAATGGGCTGAAAACGTACTGTTTTCTGTCTAGTGGGATCTTGCGTTCTATTTCTTTTTGGCACTGGGGAATTATCCCTTGAAAAGAAATTTGGAGAAGCCTGACCTTCAAGGGAGGCTAGCCTTGTGGTCGATTCGCCTAGGCTATTTATTTTTGTTTTACAGTGGTTTGCCACAATCGTGTCAATTTCGATCATTCGTCCCACCTCCTGAACTGCAAGATCCAACGTTTGAATATTTTTGGATATTACCATTCTATATAATTTTGGGGGAAGCCCTTGCAAAAAAGCATGTAGTATGATTTTTTCATACAATTCTCCTGAACCTTTTCCGAATTTCGCTTCTACTAAAATTTGTATATTGTGTAAATATTCTCTCACGTTCTGTGTATGGTCAAAGCATACCGTTCCCTGTTTTAGTTTATTTGTTGAACTAGTTTCGATAAATCTATCTTTGAATGCGGTTAACAATTTATCTATTGTATTTATTGGCAAATTGTCATCATCTTCTACAGTATTTTCAATTTGCTTTAGGAAGGTTAAGGCTTGTCCTCTTAATCTTAGGAGGAGCATACTTACTAACATTTTTAGCTCTGTTTTTGTCGATTCTACAAATTGTGCCAATTGGATATTAAATTCGTCGATATCTGATTGTCCATCATATTGCGGAATAGATTTTGTTATTTCTACATTTTTCGCGACCAGCTTTTACGCAATTAATAGTTCGCTTAATTCTTCTGACATTTTTGCGTTTGAAATATTTAAACCAACTTCACAAAATTATACACTCACAAAACTTTTTCACTTAACCTATTTGGGGGAGACTACTATCTCCTATGAGATATTCTAAAAGGGTTTCCTATTATAGCTTAGCGGTTATAGGCCTATACACTTTTTCTTATAAGTCTGTATCTATCCAATGATTTAAATTTAAAATAAGAAGTTTGTAGCGTAGCTAGTTCGCATATTTTCCTCCAAGTGAACCGATTGAGCCACTTGTACCGGGGGAATTTTGTGTGTTTGTCGGCCCTATACCCCTTTTGACCGTGCCACTTGTGCCATTAATGATTTAAGCTGTATTATTAAGGATCGCGCCAACTGTACCGTTATGGAATTGATTCAGTTGTACCGCTTAGGTTTACCTTAAGCCACTAAGTTGATATAAACTTGTGCCGCTAAAGGCTGCACCATTTGTAATGGGGGAAAGGGATGAGTATGACAGAGGGGTAAAAAAATGACCGCGTCACTCCCTGTGAGAGAAAATAAAATACGTAACTATAGTAGGTTAGAAGTTCTCCAACCATCAATCCAGGATTGTAACCTCCCTTCCTTGGGTCATCTCCTTATGGATTACCTCTAGTGTTAATTAGAAATCAGATTCCTTGGGAACTTTTCCAATGGAGACATTTGAGCTAGTTATCTACTTTGAGGCGAGATACAGGCATATAAATAAAACAACACAAATAGAAAAGTAATGGGTTTATTGAGACTTACGCTTTCATGTATACAACAGCATATATAAGGAACACGATCAGAATGATAACTTCAAAGTGTATCACAGAATGGTAGGAACATAATGTCTTTTTCAAAACACTTTTTCATTACTATATCACACAAGTCTAGATTCTGCGCTCTAAGAGCTATTTCACGATTGGCCCATCTCCTGTGGAGGGCCCGCTACTTTGTCATTATGCTTAAAAACTAAAATCATTATGCTAACTGACCGTCTAATAATTTATTTTCAATATTTTGCTGATTAGACATTCATATTCCTATGATAACTTGAAACTTCCTGTGAAACTTTGTATAAGACATTGTTTCGTGATTTTTTATTTCCAAGTATTTTCGCGAAATTCAAAACCGTCTTCCTTGATTAATGCCGTAATTCGACCGGTAGCTTTTCCACACTTCACATCTGTAAAACAAAACGTCTGGAATGCTGCGAGGCATTTATATCGGAAGTATCCTTAGAAGGAAACAATTTAATTTTTTTTTTATTTTAAATATATCACATATTACTCATGATACACAATTTTTTCATAATTTCTTAAATGAAATTTCTGCATAGTGTATCCAAGAGGTGAATTCAAGAAAATAGTTTGTAACTTACCTACAATTTTTCATAAATTCTTGAATGAAATTTTTATACTGTGTATCTAAGAGTTGAATTCAAGAAAGAGTTTTTTACTTACTTTCAACTTTTCATAATTTCTTGAATGAAATCACCTTATTGTGTATCCGAGAGGTGAATTCAAGAGAGAGAGTTTGTTTACTTACTTACAATTTTTCGTGATTTCTTGAATGAAATTTCTGCATTTTGTATCCAAGAGGTGAATTCAAGAA
>JAQQPU010008712.1:3497-19770 GCA_029168905.1 Artemia sp. Kazakhstan ARC1039 | reverse complement strand
TGTTTGTTACTTACGTACTATTTTTTCATAATTTCTCGAATGAAATGCCTTTATTGTCTGTCCAAGAGGTGAATTCAAGAAAGAGTTTGTTACTTACTTACAATTTTCTAATAGTTTCTTGATTCAAATTTCTGTATTGTGTATCCAAGAGCCGAATTCTAGAAACAGTTGGTTACTTTACTTACAATTTTTCATAATTTCCCAAATGAAGTGTCTGCATTGTGTATCCAAGAGGCGAATTAAAGAACGAGTTTGTTACATACTTACAATTTTTGATAATTTCTTGAATGAAAGTTCTGTACTGTTTATCCAAGAGATGAATTCACGAAGGAGTTGGTTACTTACTTACAATTTTTTCGTTATTTCTTGAATGAAATTTCTGTATTGTGTATCCCAGAGGCAAATTCAAGAAAGTTTTTGTTACTTACTTACAATCTTTCATAATTTCTTGAATAAAATTTCGATATTCTGTATCCAAGAGGTGAATTCAAAAAAGAGTTTGTTACTTACTTACAATTTTTCATGATTTCTTGACTGAAATTTCTGCATTGTGTTTCCAAGATGCGAATTCAAGAAAGAGTCTGTTACTTACTTACAATTTTTTTTTCATAATTTCATGAATGCCATTTCTGTATTGTTCATACAAGAGACGAATTCAAGAACGAGTTTCTTACTTACTTACAATGTTTTCATAATTTCTCGAATGAAATTTCTGTATTTTGCATCCAAGAGGTGAATTCAGGAAAGAAGGTGTTAACTACTTACATTTTTTCATAGTTTCTTGATTGAAACTTTTATATTGTGTATCCAAGAGGTGAAATCAAAAAATAGTTGGTTACTTACTTACAATATTACATAATTTCCTGAATAAAATTTCTGTATTGCGTATCCAAGAGTTGAATTCACGTATGAGTTGGTTACTTACTTACAGTTTTTCATAACTTCTTGAATGTAACTTCTGTATTTAGTATCCAAGAGGTGAATTCAAGAAAGAGTTTGTTACTTACTTACAATTTTTCATAATTTCTCGAATAAAATTTCTGTATTGTGCATGTATGAGGCAAATTCAAGAAAGAGTTTAAAACTTGCTTACAATTTTTCATAATTTCTTGAATGATATTTTGTTATTGTATATCCAAGAGCTGAATTCAGGAAAGAATTTGTTAGTTACTTACAATTTTTATCATAATTTCCTGAATGCAATTTCGGTATTGTTTTTAGTGTTGGTTACTGTTGGCTACTTACTTACAAACTGTTGGTTACTTACTTACAATTCCTTAGTTATTTCTTGAATTAAATGTCTGTATTGTGTATCCAAGTGATGAATTCAAGAAAGAGTCTGTTTCTTACTGACAATTTTCTCATAATTTCCTGGATGAAATTTCCGTGTTGGTTGTCCAAGAGGTGAATTCAAGAAAGAGTTTGTTACTTACTTACAATTTTTCATAATTTCTTGAATGAAATTTTGGTATTATATGTCCAAGAGGTAAATTCAGGCAAGAGTGTGTTAGTTACTTACAATTTTTTCATAATTTCCTGAATGTAATTTTGGTATTTTTGTTCCTGTTGGTTACTGACTTACAAACTGTTGGTTGCTTACTTACAATTTTTCCGTTATTTCGTGAATGAAATTTCTGTATTGTGTATCCAAGAGCGAATTCAAGAAAGAGTTTACTGCTTACTTACAATTTTTTCATAATTTTTTGAATGAAATTTCGGTGCTGTGTATCCAAGAGGTGAATTCATGAAACAGTTGGTTACATACTTACAATTTTTCGTTATTTCTTGAATGAAATGTCTGTATTGTGTATCCAAGAGGTGAATTCAAGAAAGAGTATGTTTCTAACTTACAATTTTCTCATAATTTCCTGGATGAAATATCCGTTTTGTGTGTCCAAGAGGCGGATTCAAAAAGGAGTTTGTTACTTAATTACAATTTTTTTCATAATTTCTTGAATAAAATTTCTGTATTGTGTATCCAAGAGGCAAATTCAAGAAAGAGTTTGTTACTTACTTTCAATTTTTCATAATTTCTTGAATGAAATTTCGGTATTGCGTATCCAAGAGGTGAATTCAAAAAAGAGTTTGTTACTTACTTACAATTTGTCATGATTTATTGAATGAAATTTCTGTATTGTGTATCCATGAGGTGAATTCAAGAAAGAGTTTGTTACTTATTTACAAATTTTCTGCACCAATTATCAGTCTCTACTCAGGTCAGAAACAAAAGAAATCACCCCTGTCAAAGAAAATAAGAAAAAAAAAACGACACGTACAATAAACAGAAGAAGAAGCCCCAGGAAGAGAATTGTTAGATCGAAACTGGATTTCTTTTCACAGACTGGACAATGGCATATCTACCACATAAGGATTCTCAACCTTCAATCACTTCATCTTTTAAATCTATTCAATGCAGAAAATGTTGATGTGACTGTAAAACATGGATACTATGAACAATTGTATCCACAACAACCGCTCTCCGATAATATCCACTTTCAAATTCCAATGAGGACTACTTTATGGAAATGTCTTCGACATTTATAGATTTACATGTGATAGTTAAGAAATCCGACAATGGAATGACACTTTGTGCTGATGGGATAGCCTAGGAAAATTGTATATTACATAATTTATTTCGTCAAATCAGTGTCTATATAAATGGCATACTGTTGAGCACAAGCAACAATCTCTCAAAAAATATACAAGTTTTATGCAGTTCATGTTGATGACACCCAAGTCATACAAGGAATTGAGAGGCACCTCCAATGGATATGAATATATTACAGATACTGATAGTACAGATGCACTTAAAAATGCTACAACTAGTGAATTACAGCTAGTTGGAAAAATATATCGTGAGATATTTAATATACCCCAATGGCTATCACCAAATATTAAAGTGGATATAAAATTGACGCTTGCTCCATCCAAATTCATTTTACGAAAGGAACTTCTTGCCAATCCTGATATAACTCTCTCCCTCACCTCGGCAATACTACATGTACGATAGCAGCAGGTTATGAGTTCTGTTGCTTTGGCAGTGGAAAAACTGAAAACTAGTAGAAATAATATTAAACTACTTGCTCCTCATACAATCACCAATCAACATCATCTTGCCACAGGCTCGTGCACCTTTACTGACTCGTCCTTTATCAATGGAGAAATGCCATCAAAATTAGCATTGGTATATGTAAAAAGCGCTAGCGCAATAGCATCGTGGAATGGCTGCCCCCATATATTTGAGATGTTTGTGCTTTCATCTCTTGTATGCAAAGTAAATGGAATCCCACTTTACAATCGATCTTTTGATAAATCCTATAGGACATTGTATGAGTTGACAATGTAAACCCTAGATCATGATTCACAACTACTTAAAAATGGTATAACCAAAGAAATGTTCGCTAAAACACGTAGTATCATTGTACTAGACTTGTCTGGCACTCAAGATATGAGTATAGAACGAACGGGGAGTGTGTGTTTACAGTGTACATTTGCCAACCCATTACCTGAGGGTATCGCAAAAATCTTGTTAAATCGATTTGAAACCTATTGGGAAATCACTCCCGAAGGCAGTGTTCTACTAGACCATGCACCTTGAACACTAGTCAAATAATCAATGTTTTTAATGTGGATCCATACATGTCCCAATACATATCCTATTGTCTACCATCGGACTTCATTGGAAAAATTTAAAGTGCTAACAATACCCTAATCATTGTTAATAGCAGTCCGTCGACTGTGAATACCAGGCATTGGCCATGCATCTTTCAAGAAATGAAGACTATTGAATTTTCTTATCCTCTCGGCCTACCTTATACATCCTACACCCCACACATCAACAAGTATATGGAAAGAATTGGGAAAACTATTATTCAAAATCGGAAGAGAGTGCAGGATCTAACGACTAAAAGCTGCAGTTTTCGTGCGCTACTATATTTCGTTTTCAGATGTCGCGGTTATACTTACAAGCAGTTTCTCAACATTTACGTAGACAATCCAATTCTGAACGACTTTTTGGTGGCAAATAGGTTCTCAGAGTTGTACAATATTGATTTTAGTGCCCTACGATTAAAGTGTTTTAAAAATGTATGTAAATTTGTTTATTAATATAAAAAATGCATATACACAACAACAATGTCTGTATTCTACACTTTAGATTTCTTCTTCGGTCCATAGGCAACTGTCAAGAACCACTAATGCTGGTAGGTCATTTGAATTCACTGTATATTGATCTTGATTGGCTGCAATGTCAGGGTGACATTTTTCTACAGTACAATGTAACTTCACTCTTATCATATCTCTTTGTATAGTCAATGATACTATTTGCATTCATATTATGAAATTCACGTGTTTCAATTTGTCTATTTGAAGTAATATCGCATACAGTGTTTGAAGTGGTGAATCACATTCTGTAATAGCCAAATAAAAATCACTAGGCTTATAGTCATAATAGGCAGTGTCGTCACTTCGACACTGACGTACAAACCGTCACACCGACAACGACATATGACGTACAAACCAAATTGTCTTGTTATCCCAACAGTTGGATCGTAGACCTGATTCTTCCTCCCAAAATAATTTAAAACCACGACGATACCAATCTCGTAAAAATAAACTAAAATCACGTTTAGGGTTCTTTCCAATTATGCCAGGATAAGTATTCTCCCACTGATCACATTTGTCATAGTAACAATTGGAGCATAGTTGTTTCTAGGGTGAGATTCACAAATCTCTTCAAGACATGAATTACAGCCTTTAATTTGCACTGCATATCCTCTATGTATTTTACACGGGTTGCATAATTTGCACTTTTCATTATACTCATCAATTATTGCACAATTCTCACATGATGACCAATTGCCAAGAGTATGCATACATAGTGGACATGTATAGAAGGTTTTTGGTTTCTGATGTCAACTCTCTCACATCTAAAAAGAAACTGATCCATTTTCGATAAATTCAGCGGTAGAAATAGGAGAGAGAGGAGTAACTCTGTGACGTTACATAACCTGTTCTAAAGGGAGAGTCATCTACATAGAATCTATGGCAATGTTTTAAAAAGTATATCGACGATATTATTCTGCTTTGTTTCAATTAATATATCGATAAATTGAGTAAAAGTGTTTGAGTCACGTCGTAAAAGCTTCATTAAATAGTCCAACAGTGGAGAATCTTTCCCAATTACATTGTCGAGTGTTCGTTGAGAAAATATCTTCTGTTGAACAGATAACTTGAGAAAATGGTCATCTAGAATCAAACGTTTTTCCAAAATCACAAGATTCGACTTAATTCTCTTTTTCTCAAATTCATTCATTTTTCATTCCTAACACTCTTACTTCTGACTCCAGACTGACCACGATTCGCTGTACTTCAAGAATATTCGATAACCTATTTAAAAAATCTAACAAAAAGAAAAGGGAACATTTTCGATTTCGAAACAATTTTATTGTGTGTGAGCATAATTAAAACAATAATATATTACACATATAAAATTACCGATATAACTCATTGTCCTCAATATACTTCAATATTGCATTTAAAACACTTTGAAGTCTATGTATTAAATATTTTATCAACTTTTACAGCGAAGCATAATTGGTCCTCCAAGTTAAATTTGCTCAAAGATAATACATATCTTGCATATACATGATAATACGTATCTTCCCACTTGAGACAAAGTCAAGATCCTCTCGGGATTTCCACCGCAATGTTTGATGCTCTTGTATAATTGCTGCTGCTACCAGCTCCACTGTCAACATATAATAGTGTAAACATTCCACTCATTATTGAAAATATTTATCTTGCCAAATACATAAACGAGTAAAGTCAAACTGTTCTCACTCCTTGAGTTCTATTCTCACACTAATATTAACTATACTGACAATCCTTCCTTATATTAGTTGCGTTACTCCCGTTAGTATTTCTGGCTCTCTGATTCGTCTAGAAAAAGGTGTATAATCTGGTCCCGGTTATATTCTAGCCCTCTGATTGGCTGTGGTCTTGTCCCCCTGAAATTAGTAAAAATAGGACGTGTGGTCTTGTCCCAGTTGTATTTAAACCCCTCCCCCTAACTGACTATCTCGAGCCCATTGTGGCAACTTTTTAGATAAATCCTGCGAGAAAAATAAAATTCAAATAATATCAATTCATGGTGTTACCCCCATGTAAGTGCTCCGGGGCTGGTAATGACACTTACTCCATGTGTTTCACTTTTACTGAGCTTCAAACACATAGATAATTGGATGTTCAGGCGGGAACCCAATAGAGCCTTAATATTTAAATCACTTTTCATTGATTCTTTTTGTATTTTGTAATATAGATCGCCAGTTTTTGTCTCTAACTTAGCTCCTCCAAAAAAGTTCCTTGGTTTGTTTTTCCCCTTACACCACATGTTTTTGAAAGAATTAGTTGTTTTACATGCCAGATTATCAAAACTTTATCAAAAAATGCTCATTCAGCTTAATTACTCTCCCTGGTCTTGAATTTAAGAAGCAAACTAATGGGTAGCGATTGAAAGGCACTAATCGAAACCATGTGCGGAACTGAATTTTTTTTTATGCTCTCACCCTCGATCATCCGCTACGAATAGTAATATTAATAATAATTGTAGATTACGCAAATCAATTACGAAAGTTCGTCTTCTTCAATACCATTTTGATTAGTACCTTATGCGTATATTTGCAAAAGGACCATGAGGCTGAATTTTCAATAGTAGCTAATAAACAAGTGTCACCATCTAAAAAAACTAAGCGTCATTTTTTTAGTGTCACCATCTAAAAAACAAAGTGAACAAACTTTGAACTAAATATTTAGAATCAGTATTATCGAGTTTTTTTCATCTTTCAATTGATATTACATTGTGGTGCTATGAGTGTCCAAATGCTTGATATAGTCCTATTCCTATGCCATTTGCCCCAGGTTAAACACTAATTCTTATACATCTCTTGAGCCTTAACTTCACTTGAAATAGCCAACATATGACTATGATAAAAACATTCTCTCATGGGAACTGTCCCATGCGAATGTGGGGTACCAAGCAGAGCTGTCTTCAAATAGGCCTACTGTTTTCGAGCTACTTCCCCCTTCAGAGGTTTGGGTGGGGGGGTGGTCCAGTGTCTATGTATTCATCTATGAAAATTGGTATTAAAGGGAAAGAAAGTCCCCTACCAAAGAATGAGCTTTTAAGTTTGCAGATAACAGTATTTTAAACCACATCGCATCTTACCTATAAAGGTAACAGTTGGTCTTTGGCTGTAACTAAGTAATTAAGTAAGCATAACAGCACAAGACCCTTAAGGTCCAAACTGGCAGTGCTGATCTCTATTTCATGGCCCTTCAGCCAGGAACTGAATGGGGGGTTGGAGGCCAGCTATCATGTGATTTCGCACACCCTTCCTGCTTACTTTCCCCAAATTTCACTAGGTACCCATTTTAGAGCTGAGTTGACTCTGGCTGAGCTTATATACTCATGCCACTGACTCCTGTCCGAAACCTTAATACTGACACTAAAATAGGGAAAATATGCATAAGATATAAAAATAATATGTAAACATTAAACATCTCACAGTTTCTGGGTGAGAGGTATGGGTATGAAGAACTCTCTCTGCTTCACATTTACCTGGTCCTCAAATTTGTACTCTGGAGTAGTTCCAGTAAATTTCAAGAGACTAAATCACAAAGAGGGTAGCTATATTAACAGGTGCTCGTATTATTAGTGATTATTAAACCCACTATATAGTAAATACCATACAATGGAAAACAGAGAGCAAATAAGAAAAATAGAAATGAAAACAGCTACAGTTAAACAGATAAGAGATTACAACAATTTCGTGTTTAATTTGAATAAAAACTCTGAATTATGCACGAAGCACTTGCAAAGGTTACCCAGGACAGTTTGCTAATTTTTATATTATGTTTCTTCACTTAGTGAAGTTGCTGCTTCATCAAGATTGGCTCCTCCAAGCTCCAGAGCCATTAATGGATTTATGTCCATGTAGGAGTTTGACCCCGCTATTTAGCAATGAGAAAGACGGATAAATGCATTTTCCTTTTATCTGACTTAGTAAACTTTTCAAAAGTGGGATAAAATACAGGGAAGGGGGAATAAATTGGGAATAGATACGGGAAAAGGTTGGTTGATGTGCATATGTAAATATGTGAGCAGTAGCAGTTCAACGAGAGATACAGTTTGAAACAACAATTCAAAACGACAGTTTTAACAACAGTTGACAATAAATAAATCATACCTCCCATCGTTTAAGTCGAGAAGAAGCTTCATGTACCCGTATTACACAGTTTGAAAGATTATGAGAGTTGTTTAACAATACGACTGATCATAAAATTGTCGTCGACATGTGAAATAAGCCAGGCATTGATGTCATTTGAAGTGCAAGAATACGAACTATGTTCTTCAGTCTTAAAAATATAGTCGCTCTACGCAGAATAGGAGACGAAGCTACGACTTGGAGGGTTCGTCCTTGGACAGACTTTTTTATTTCGGGGCATCGACTCCTTAGATTTCAAAAGAAGAGTCTTCAGATGGGTTTGTAGGCAAAAGTATATGTGACGTATATCCTTTATAATACAAACATTTTTGTACCTTTAGATGGTAATAGAAACATTGCTTCACTAAAAACGGAGCTGAAGGCTCGTCTGACCTCATGCCCCATTAGAAACTGGGGGAAATTAGAAGTGTTCGTGCAAATTGACAATCATAGACAGGTTCCTGGGACACCCAAATCCACACTAAATGCTGAACTGATAAGGTGGAGCAGAACACTTCCTCTTAATTTATATATAACAAATATCCTGAACAGAATGCAGGAGTAATTGAAACGGTGATAAGCTTGAAAAAACATCACTAAAGATTACTTTTCCCTATATTAGGAATTGGTGCGACATATCCGATATAAATAACTAAGGGACAATGTCCATGTTTGGGACAATCTGCATGAGTAATGTTAACTGCTTTACCAGGGAAAGGCTTCTATGGTTGATATACAAACCACTAACTTTATAAATGCTAGAAGATGGCTTGGGCTTCAACCTCCTTATAGTCTATGTAACAATAAAAGGCGTAACCGCAACATGATAGGATGGACACTGGGGGCTACTTAACAGCTCTTCCAGACCAAATCCAAATTTTGACTGAAGCAAGGTACGTTGGTGAAAATGGCTATATAGCAATTACCTCATTCTGCATCAGCTATATCAGAAAAAGAAACTGATGAGGAGTAAAAAAGTCCACAATCAAGTCTCTTCTAGAGTATATCTCTACGTGAAACAACCTTAGATGAAAATACTGAAACAACATGCCTTTGCTGGCACTCTAATCCCCGAACAAACTTTCTTTTAGTATAGAGCCAAACATGACTCGCAATGCCATTATACTGCTTGTGCATGACTTCTATAATGAAATCATTGACTTGGGTAGAAGAATTAGTTTCTTATGAGTTTAAAAATTACTCCCTGCATTCTAGCATAGGAGAATCAGATCTGACGGAAGTGGGTTCTTAAAGAATGATCAGCTGAGAAATTAGTTACAGTTGACAGATGATACAGACTTGACAGATGATAAATATATAGTTCTAATACTGCTGTGGCTTCTTACTTAATAACAGAATCTCTATATGATCAGGGCTTCAGTCATCTGCTAAATCGGTATTTGTAGCCCTGTTCCCCCTCTTTTAACTAACTTATACAATTCCAATCTTTCTCTATAGAGATGCATTGTTATTAGCTTCCAGAAATAACCCCTCTTCTGACTTAATTATGCCTATAGAAGGAGATATATTTCTTCTTTTGCCTACCTGGTAGGCAACATACTTTCAAGTTGCCTAGCTGGTAGGTATCATACTTTCGACATTCATGGAGGTCTTCAGTTAAAGTGGACACTTATAGTATCCAAGGTGAGTCCTGTCTGAGGCCGTAAGTTTGAAAGTATCATGACCATTTTTAATTGAAGACAACAGGAAAAAACAAATGTCGTAGAATTAAATCAGTATATAGACTGAACCAATTTTAGTTAATATATTTGTTCTGAAAATTCACGCATATACTTTTTGCATATCTAGATTTTAAACAGTAATTAACTTTACAGAATTGGTTTGAAAATTTTTAAGTTATTTTGGTATTTTTTTAGTAAGATTTTGTTCTCGAATTGGAAAGATGGATGGAAACTCCATCCATCCAAAAACTTTCATAATTTTAGGGTTTAAAAAATGACTAGTGACCTTAACACTTTCAACCATCTAAATCCATAATCTACAGCATACCAGAACATGGTGGAGGAGTAACCGCTCCCCTTTATCCCATATTATTACCCTGCCTTAGATTTTGAAAAAAAAATTTTTGGTAAATTCATTTAAATTTTTTGTTGTTAGGTATTCTCATAGAAAAATAAAAAAAATATTGTTGTCCAGGTTGCTAGCTACCGCTGCAACCCGGATTAATATGAAAGTTCTCTTATGAATTAGCTTATTTATAGGAGTTATGGGTTATTATATTTCTTAGTATTGGATGTGATCGTCTCTTACTAGGCTGCTAGTTACCACTGCAACCCGGGTTAATATAAGAATCGCAAACAGAAAAAATCCTATGGTTTTTTCTTATTTGGAATAGTGAGAGACGAAGTTCAGAGAATCAGGCAGCTAATTAAGTCCAATATGTGCCATGGTTTGTTCTTTACTAGGTTTAGCCATCTCTATTAAGATGGAGAAACTTAGATGGAGAAACCATTTTTAATATAAAAATCACAAACAGGAAGAAGCTTAAGGCTTTTTCTTGTTTGGAATAGCTAGAGACGAGGCTCAGAGAATCAGGCAGCTAACTAAGTTCAATATATACAATGGTTTGCTCGTTACTCGGTTTTAGCCATCTCAGGAAATATGGGCAATTACATTTCTTAGCATTGGACGTTATCGTCTCTCACTAGGTTGATAGCTACCGATGCAACCCGGATAGCCATTAAACAGCTCTCTATGATGTTCCAGCTGAGGAGATAGAACAGGAAAAAAGAAGGCTTTGATGCAAAATATTGTAGTTCAAGCCACTTATCTTGTTGTTCCGGCCAATCCATTTTCTTTATTGTTTAAGACAAGAGGTTGTAAGTTTCCTATATAGGAATTTTGGACAAGACGGTTCTATTTGTTTACTTTGTGTTTCGATCTGACAGTATTTTTAGGAATTGACTTGACTTATGTCCCATCCGTCCTTGAAGGTCGTTTTGGGGCCTCTTCTTTAACCAGTTCATTGATGTGCCTCCTGTAGGTACTTCTGTTGTCGGCCAGGCAGCAGAGTTGTGGCAGGTTGTAAGGTGAAAAGTTTTCTTACCATCTCTTCGGAGGGCGACCTCTGGGTCGAGAACCGTTTACTCGTCCATCGAAGGTTATCTTCGGGAGACGAGTGCTAGCCATGCGTTGTGTATGTCCAAGCCATTTGAGTTGTTGTAGTTTTATTTTGTCCAGTATTGTAAATTTGACTTTCAGATTGTGGAGAAGCTTGGCGTTGGAGATTCTGTCATGGAAGGTGATACCAGCGATGCGTCGTAGGGATTTGGTTTCAAAGGCAGCTAGGCGGTGATCGTCTGTTTTAAGCGTCCAAGATTCACAGGCATAGATGGCGATCGGAATAATGAGGGAGTAGAAGAGTCTCGTTTTGAGAGTTGTTGTTAAGTTCTTATTCCTCCAAATGGGCATCAGAGCTTTAAAACTGGAGTTTGCAAGTGTCAGGCATCTCTTGATGTCTTTGAGTTGGTTGTTATCATAAGTAAGTAAGCTCCCAAGGTAGGCGAAGCCTACCACCCACTCAATGGTACCTTCACCAAGCTGAAGGCTGAGATTTACATGTGAATCGAATTTGCGTGAACAGCGCATGGCTTTCGTTTTTGAGGTGTTGATTGCCATCCCGAAGAGTTTGGTGGACGAGTGAACGCTGTTAGCCTGAGATTGTAGATCTTGAAGGGACTCGGCTATTAGGACTATGTCATCAGCATATGCCAGTTTGTCTATCACCGCTCCTCCGACAAGGGCGCCGGGCGGGTTATCTGTCAGGGAAAGGGCTACAGTTAGGAAGAGATTAAACAGCTCCGGTGATATTAGGCAACCTTGAAGTACTCCGGTAGAGGTTTTGAAGCTCTCGGTAAGTCCCTCTCCAGTAATGACGCAGCTACTGAACTTCTTATACATGTCTTTGAACAGCGAGATCAGGTTGGATGGGATGCCAAAGTGAAGAAGGATGTGCCATAGACCTTTTCTCCATATTCGATCAAAAGCTTGTTTAAAGTCTATGAAAAGGTGGTAGATGCTGCGGCCAAGTTCGCTATACTTTTCCATGATCTGCCGAACAGTGAATATCTGATCAATTGTTGATCTATTAGGTCGGAAGCCGGCTTGGTATTCCGGAATGACCAGTGAGGAAATGGCTCGTATACGCCCGAGCATGACTCTGGTGAAGATTTTTGCTGCGTGGCTGGTAAGACCTATTGGGTGGTAGTTGTCGCAGACAGCTTTAGAGCCTTTCTTATGCAGGGGAATTATCGTGGCTTCGCACCAGGGTGAGGGGAAGTGACATTTTTCCCAAGCAGCTGTGGCAATTTTGTGGTAAAGGTCAAGGAGTGGTTTGCAGTTTACTTTCAGTAGTTCGGGCTGGATTCCATTGGGGCCGGCAGCTTTGTTTGTTCTCAAGTCTCTGATAGCTGCTTCTATTTCAGAGTGAAGAGGGGGAGGACTTGGATCTGTAGGGGTTATAGGGAAAGTGTTTAGAATTGTACGGTCTGGGTGGATGTCCAGATTCAGTTTATTTTTAAAATGGTTTTTCCATCGTGAGCGGATTCCGTCTGTGGATTGTATTTGGTTTCCATGTTCGTCGAGAAGGGAGAACGCTTTGATTTCCTTCTTTTTGGCCAATTCCCGCACTCTTCTATACATGTAGTGTGGGTCTCCTTTCTTGAAGGCCGATTCACATTGATCACACGTTTCTTTAATAAAAGCACGATGAGCACGTCTGATGGATTTCTCAACAGCTCGTTTGAGTTGCTTGTACTGGTCCCTACTTTCTTTATCTTGCTTGTTCGTGAGTTGGCGCTTTTCGTCACAGAGTGAAATGATTTCGTCCGTTATCCAAGGTTTCTGAATGTTTTTTTGGGTACCCAGTGTGGAATGAGCAACATCACATATGATATTTGTGCTGCTAGTCACCAGGTTGTCAATGTCTTCCTTAGACAGGATAGGTGGAGATCTCGACGTGAGCTCCGAAATTTTTTCAGATAGAATGGGGATATAGGTCATACGTGTGTTTTCGTCTTTCAGTAAATCTACTCGAAGGAGGTTTTCTGAGATAACTTTGATGCTGTTTTAAGTCTTGTTTTGAACTTAGACATGACAAGCGAGTGGTCGCTGTCAAAGTCACCACCAGCTAGCGTGACTGTGTTTAGGACAGACGTTTTCCAACGTCTAGACACGAGGATATAGTCTATTAAGTTTTTAGTTTTTCCATCTGGTGAGGTCCAGGATGTCTTACGGCGAGGTCTGTGCTTGAACAGTGTGTTTGTAATGACTAAATCGCTGTCTCTGCAGAATTCAATAAGGAGTTCTCCTCTTCTGTTCATTTTTCCATGTCCAAATTTGCCCATTACACCTTCGTGTCCTGTGTGGTTTTTTCCGACGATGGCGTTGAAGTCACCAATGACAAAGATTATGTCCTTTTTAGGGACAGAATCAACCAGACTTTGAAGCTGGAGATATAAGTTTTCAGACTCTTCGTCGTCTCTACTGGAATCCGGAGCGTATACTTGGATAATTGTGAGGTTGGTGGGTGACCCTTTCAGGCGGATCATGATGATCCGTTCTGTGAGTGGGGTTACGGATATTAAGGATTTTCTGGCTTTATTTGACAGTAGGAAACCTACACCTTGTCGATGTTTCTTATCATTACGTCCCGAAAGTAGAAGGGTAACATCTCCATGTTTCTCTTCGCCAGTGGCTGGAAGATGGGTTTCGGCGAGACCGATAACGTCCCAGCTGTACCGTTTTATCTCTCTTAGGAGTAGGTCTATTTTTCCTTGTTTGGTGAGGGTTCTAGTGTTGAGGGTACCTATTGACATAGTTATTTTTGGAGAAACAATAGCCTCCAGGGTTGGAGTTGTCAACGTAGATATATTCGCGCGATTCACGGTTGTCGAGTCGTCGGCTGCCCAGTATCTCTTGACGCATTATCGTCGGTTACCCTGGACGCGGTAGCACTGGTTCTCATATTTGATCTCTTATTCGTATTCATATTCATCATTAAAATTAAAGAAGGGGTTTCTTGGCTGGCTTCGGGACAGCGGTAAGCCACTCCTCTCTGTCCCTAGCAGGGGCTGACTGTATCTATTACCGATAGTGCGCCCTTTTGGTGTCCTGCAACACCAGCAATTTAACCCATTGCTGGGGAAAGATTTGTGACTGACGGGACGTATCCATACGCCGATGGGCCCTGCCCAGTGCACATTAGAGGGGTCATCCTCCTCCTCCGTCTGAATTTAAGGCCCCCAGACGAGGGTGCTCCAGCAATGTTTCAAAACTTAGGGCAATAGAAAGAGCACATCTGAATTTTTAAGTTCAGAATAAAAGGTTTTATGCAAATTTTATGGTTTCGTCTTAAAAATCGAAAAAGTAATCCTACGGTGTTGTGTTATAATTAATATTCAGAAAACAATTTTTTCAGCCTTCACCAAAATGTCAAAAGAATCAAATTCTAAAATATCACAAGCATGTATGCTAACTTCCTAAGACAAACAGTGTTGTCAAAATAGAGTCAAATAAACTCAATCATGCGAAAAGAATTCTAATACCTTAGGATGATGATGCTGTATATACATAAATGCTAAAAGAATCAACAAAGAATTTAAACTTCAAAAACAAATGCACTGAGTGCTAAGGAATCATTAGAGTAAATTGTAAACGGCCTTGACTATACAATTTGCGCTAATACCGTACTTCTCAAGAAGGGCCTCAGGGGGACCAGATCGTGGAACCTCATTGACTGCTAGACGTTTGACAGTAATGTTTGTATCAGTCGACAGGGCAGAAGCTACAGCTTCCCCAATACCACCCTCTGGATAATGATCTTCAACAGTGAGTATCTTGCCACCAACCCGCAGAGCATGAGCTCGAATGGTGTCGGCATCCAAGGGTTTAATGGTGAAAGGATCGATGACACACACATGGATGCCGTTACTGGCCAGGATATCAGCCGCCTTCAGACCTTCGTGCATAGTTATACCCGCTCCAATAAGGACAACCTTGTCACCAGGGTTCTCTCGGACTACCTTGGCTCTACCCACTTGGAATTGTTCTTCGTTATCATAAATAACAACAGTGGCTGGCCTAGATGTCCTAATGAAACAAATACCTCTTGTGTTGGCTGCCAGTTCACAGGCTCGTTCGCAGCTCACAGCATCACTGGGATAGAATACAGTGCAACCAGGGATAGTTCTAAACATAGCCAAATCTTCAAGTGCCATTTGACTCGGCCCATCTTCACCAATACTCACACCAGCATGTGATCCGACACAGTTGATGTTTGTCTGAGAAATGGCACCCATTCTGAGCTGATCAAAAGCGCGGGTGAAAAATGCAGCAAAAGTAGAACAGAATGCAATAGTTCGGTTACGACAAGCTGCACCAATAGCAACTCCAACTAAATTTTGTTCGGCAATGTAGCATTCAATGTAATTATCAGTGGAAACCTTCTTGATCTTTTCAGAATAAGTAGAATTCTTTGTATCACCGTCCAAGCCAATGACCCGGGAGTTGTTCTGTGCAAGTTTCATCAAAGCAGTACCGTAAGCAACCCGAGTGGCAACTGTCTCACCTTTTTTGTAAGTCGGCGCTGAAGATAGACGAATGTTTGTAATGCTAACGACTGGGGCATCTACAACCGGAGACTCAGCAATTGGGGCAGGAACATTGCTGCCAGCTATACGCTCTTCAATATTCTTAACAATGCTAGCTGCCTTGTCACCTAAAGGTTTTCCATGCCAATTTTCATGATCAGCCACCCCATCCAGTCCATGACCTTTGAAGGTTTTGGCAATGATGGCAGTTGGTTTTCCTTTAGTTGCTGCTGCTTCGTCAAAAGACTGTACTATCTCTTCAATGTTGTGGCCGTCAATAACAATAGCATGAAATCCAAATGCATCTGCTCTCTTTCTGTAGCTCTCGACATCATGTTGCAAAGCCGTTGGGTCAGACTGTCCGAGACGATTAACATCAAAAATAGCAACAAGATTATC
>JAQQPU010008711.1:12838-29872 GCA_029168905.1 Artemia sp. Kazakhstan ARC1039 | reverse complement strand
CCCCATCCATCATTCCCCCAAACACATCCAATTAAAATTTTGAGATAACAATTTTTTTCAGCGTAGTTGATTTCCAGATAGAAAATATGTTTTTGAGGAGGAAAATCCCCCACAACCCTCAGGGCAAGGGTTTTAAGTTATGCCCTGGGGGCTTATAAGGTTTTTTATAGAAGGCGGTGTCGTAGAAACTTCAAAAAAGGCTCATTCGTTTGGAAATTAAAGGGCTAGTGCCCTTTGTAATAGTCGAAAGTGATTTGAGGGCAACTAAACCCCCTCTCACGCCCACCTTTTCCCCAAACACATCCAATCAAAATTTTAAGACAACCATTTTATTAAACGTAGTTTTAAGTTCTGGAAATTAGGTCTTTGAGGATTACAACTCCCCCAAAGCCCTCAGAGCAAGGGTTGTAATTTAAGGATTCTCCGAATCTTTCATATTATTTCTTATGGAAGGTATGCTCGTATAAACTTTAGAGAGGGCTCATTCGATTGAAAACTGAAAGTTCTTGTTCACTTTTTAAGAGTCAAAAGAGATTGAATGACAACTAGCCCCTCTCCCTCCTCCACGCCCTAAATGCATCAGATAAAAATTTTCAGATAGACATTTTGTTAAAATAGTTCAAAGCTCTGAAAACAAAAAACTCCGGTGTCGACACAGCCCACAAGGGCCCAGGGGTAGGCGTTGTAAGTAATGCCCTGGGGCATAACTTATTAAGGGGGGTTTATAACTTATGGGAAGGGGTTTTGTATGGGAAGAACACATAGGAAATCTATTATAATTTTCCAATTATAAAGTTAAAATACAAAATTGCTTTGGCACACAAATTCCTATTAAGGTCAAATCCAAACAGTCGTGATCCCATTGTGTCAGCAAGTGAAATAGTCTCAACCCCCTTATTGGAGCCATTTTTTCAATCCATTCATTGTTGTCAATCACTGTCCACAAGTTATGCAAGCTGTCTATTGTTTATATTTAAGGTTTTTGTCAAAGAGGTAATCGTATAGACTTTGAAAAAAGTTTCATTTGATTTAAATTGAAAGTTCTAAATCCATTTTTTAAAGTCAGGAATAATCGGACAAAAATCACCCCCCCCCCCAATGCCATAAAAACTTGTAACTTTTTGCAATCAAAAACGAACAAAAATTAATTTAAAAAAACTTTCCGAAAATTAAGTTTGTCAAAGAAAAGTATAAGCCATTTTAAACTTAAGCTCAGGAGATATAAATACCTGTTAAAATTCAAACTCAAAACGACCAGAAATTACTATTAAAGAATAAATGAAACCCAAAACGAACAGAAATTAAATAAACAATCATAGCAAAAAACATACAACAAGTAATAATAGAAATGAATAAATAGATCTTAAAGCGAGTAATGCTTCGATTGAATATGAAAACCAAGCTTAAAACAAAAACAAATATTTTGCTATTAAAGTATAAATGAAACTTAGAACGAACAGAAATTAAATAAACAATCAATACGAACAAACATACAATATATATTAATGTAAATGAAAAAATAAATCTTAAAACGAGTGAAACTTAAATTGAATATGCAAATCAAGTTTGAATCGAATAAAAATAATTACAAACAAGAGTTTGGGTATCGTCTCACTGCAGAAGCCTAAAACCTACTGCGTCATTGGCGCTTTACTGAAAACGAATTATATTACAAATGTTTTCTCTTGTACTTAATATTGAAAATAAATGTTAAAATTACAGTAAAATTTTGAACTGATGAGCTTTTAGCAATTAATATCATTATGCATCAAATATTCAGTTTAATTTATTAGTTCTTTTCAAGATTGGTCAAGAAAAATATAGTTTCACTACAAGCAAAATTTGGATACTGCCCCCTTCTTTAACTGTGAAAACCTAAAGCCTTCTGTGTCATTGGTGCGTCACTGAAAACGTATTGCTCGTATATTACAAATTTATTATTTTCCAGTTCTTACAGCATTGAAAATGAAAATAAAAATTACAGTGAAAAAAAAAATCTTGAACTGATTGATCTGTCAACAATTAATATCATTATATATCTAAAATTCAATTTGGTTTTGTTTATACTTTCCAAGACTGTTCAAGACTCATATAGTTTTGCCATTTTTTTAACTCTGCCATTTTTTCTAACTAATCGTGTTAGTTTGTTATGAAAACATTCTACGGCTTCTAGGCATTTCTATTTGAGCGGAAAACTGCACCTCAAACTTTGTGGAACATGCATTTTCTTGCATGAAACACCAAAACATTAAAATGTCAAGTTTCGGAGTGTTCCACCACTCGCAAGCAAGTGCCATTGGTATTTTTGAATCCGCATGGTCAATTTAGGGGATGGAGGGTAGGCTAATTCTCGTAGCAGCCCCATTCCGTCGGGGTATGGTTCACATTTTCAACACCAGGCGTCCGGACTATCATATAATCTACCAAGCAAACAACTACCCCAAATCAGTATCAATAAATAAATGAAACCCAAAACGAACAAAAATCAAAATAAATATTAGAGTCAAACTCAAAACGAGCATAAATTAATGTGAGTAGGGTTCAAAACCCCTATGCTTTCTAAAAGCCAGAATATAATTCGTACTTTACTGAAAAAAATTCAAATGAGTTTACTGAAAAAAAATGTGCATTGTCCATTTAATATACATATCCTGATATTTATTCCCTAAAATCTTAATTAATTTTTGATTTCTTAAAGTTACAAAAGTGAAAATATTTCAAAGAATTGTTTTCAGTGAAGTGCCAATGGCGCAGTAGGTTTTAGGCTTCTGCAGTGAGACGATACCCAAACTCTTGTTTGTAGTTATTTTTATTCGATTCAAACTTGATTTGCATATTCAATTTAAGTTTCACTCGTTTTAAGATTTATTTATTCATTTACATTAATATATATTGTATGTTTGTTCGTATTGATTGTTTATTTAATTTCTGTTCGTTTTAAGTTTCATTTATACTTTAATAGCAAAATATTTGTTTTCGTTTTAAGCTTGATTTTCATATTCAATCTAAGCATTACTCGCTTTAAGATCTATTTATTCATTTATATTATTACTTGTTGTATATTTTTTGCTATGATTGTTTATTTAATTTCTGTTCGTTTTGGGTTTCATTTACTCTTTAATAGTAATTTATGGTCGTTTTGAGTTTGAATTTTAACAGGTATTTGTAGCTCCTGAACTTAAGTTTAAAATGTCCTTTACGTTTCTTTGAAAAACTTATTTTTCGGAAAGTTTTTTTTTAAATAATGTTTTTAAAGAGGATTTGCTGGATAATTAATGTTTTTGGGAAATCCCCTTCTTTTCGGTCTCTGTCAAGGTAATTATATGTTATGATATTTATGACAAGACAAATCCGCTAAGACATAGCAAACAATAAAATAATAAAAATCATAGGCAGCGCGCTAGCGCTGCATAAGTAAAGAACGATGTGGGCACAATGTGTTTTTTCTCCATACCGGGCACTTCGCATCAAAGAAGTTGTCGTAGAAACTTCAAAAAGGGCTCATTCGATTGGAAATGGGACTAGCTAGTGCCCTTTTTAATAGTCAAAAGTGATTGGAGGGCAACTAGCCCCCCCCCCCTACGCCCATCATTCCCACAAATACATCCAATCAAAATTTTGATATAACCATTTTGTTCAGCGTAGTTGATTTTCAAATAGAAAATATATTTTTGAGGAGGACACTCCCCCACAGCCCTCAGGGCAAGGGTTTTAAGTTATGCCCTGGGGGCATATAAAGTTCTTATAGAAAGCGTTGTCGTAGAAGCTTCAAAACAGGTTTATTTGATTGGAAATTCAAAGGGCTAGTACCCTATTTAATAGTTGAAAGTGATTTGAGGGCAACTAGCCCCCCCCCCTACGCCCATCAGTCCCTCAAATACATCCAATCAAGATTTTGAGATAGCCTTTTTGTTCATCGTAGTTGATATCCAGATAGAAAATATGTTTTTGAGGAGGACACTCCACCAAATCCTCAGGTCAAGGGTTTTAAGTTATGCCCTGGGGGCATATAAGGTTTTTATAGAAGGCATGGTCGTAGAAACTTCCAAACAGGCTCATTCGATCGGAAATTCAAAGGGCTAGTGCCCTTTTTAATGATCGAAAGTGATTGGAGGGCAACTAGCCCCCCCCCCCCCCCATCGCCCATCATTCCCCAAACACATCCAATCAAAATTTTTAGATAGCTATTTTGTTCAGCATAGTTGATTTCCAGATAGAAAATATGTTTTTGAGGAGGACACTCCCTCACAACCCTTAGGGCAAGGGTTTTAAGTTATGGCCTGGCGGCATATAAGGTTTTATAGAAGGCTTTGTCTTAGAGACTTGAAAACAGGCTCATTCGATTGGAAATTCAAAGGGCTAGTACCTTTTTAATTACCCATTTTTAAAGTCAAAAGTGATTAGAGGGCAACTAGCCCCCCCCCCCCCACACATACCTCATTCCCCCAAACACATCCAATCAAAATTTTGAGACAGCCATTTTGTTCAACGTAGTTTTAAGTTCTTGAAATTAGGTCTTTGAGGATGACAACCTTCTCACAGCCCTATGGACAAGGGTTGTAAGTTATGCCTTGGGGGCATATAAAGTTTTTATAGAACACATTGTCGTAGAAACTTCAAAAAGGGCTCATTTGATAGAAATTTAAGCGGCTTGTGCCTTTTTTAATAGTCGAAAGTAATTGGAAGGCAACTAACACCCCTTCCACGCCCACCATTTCCCCAAACACATCCAATCAAAATTTTGAGATAGCCATTTTGTTCCACGCAGTCAAAGTTCAGGAAATTATACTTTTGAGCAGGACACTCCCCCCACAGTCTTCAGAACAAGGGTTATAAGTTATGCCCCGGGGGCATATAAGTTTTTATTGAAATCTTTGTAGTAGAAACGTGAAAAAGGGCTCTATCGATTGGAAATTCAAAGGTCTAATGCACTTTTTAATAGTCGAAAGTTATTTGAAGTAAACTAACCTTTTCCCCAAACACATCCAATCAAAATTTTGAGATAGCCATTCTATTCAGTGTTTTGTATTTTCAGATAGAAATTATGTTTTTGAGGAGGACACTCCCCCAGAGCACTCAGGGCAAGGGTTGTAAGTTATGCCCTGGAGGCATATAAGGCTTTTACTGAACGCGTCGTCATTGAAACTTCAAAAATGACTCATTCAATTAGAAATTGAAGTGGTTAGTGCCTTTTATAATAGTCGAAAGTAATTGGAAGGCAACAAACACCCCTTCCAAGCCTACCATTTCCCAAAACATATCCGATCAGAATTTCTTGATAGCCATTTTGTTCCACGAAGTTTCAAGTTCAGGAAATTATACCTTTGAGCAAGACACTCCCCCCATAGTCTTCAGGGCAGAGGTTATAAGTTATGCCTTGGGGGCATATAAGAATTTTTTAAATGGGCAACAAACCCCCTTCTCACGCTCACCATTTCCCCAAACACATCCAATCAAAATTTTGAGATATATATTTTGTTCAACGTAGTCGAAAGTTCAGGAAATTAGGTCTTTTAGGATAAAAACCCCATCAGAGCTTTCAGTGCAAGGGTTTTAATTTGTGCCCTGGGGGCATATAAGGTTTTTATAGAAAGTTGTTGTAGAAATTTCAAAAGGGGCTCATTTGATTGGAAATTGAAATTGCACTTTTTAATAGTCGAAAGTGAGTGGAGAGTGATTAACAACCCTCTCATGCCCTCCATTTCCCCAAGCACATTCAATTAAATCTTAGAGATAGCCATTTTGTTCAACGTAGTTGAAAGTTCTGGAAATAATGTATTTCCAGAAACCCCCGAGAGTCCCCAGGGCATAGGTTGTAAGTTTTGCCCAGGGCATATAAGGATTTTAATAATAGAGTTGTCGTAAAAACTTCAAAAGGGGCTAATTCAATTGGAAATTGAGAGGGATAGTGCCCTTTTTAATAGTTGAAAGTGATTGGACGGTAACTAACCCCTCTCTCACGCCCACCATTCTCCCAAACACATCCAATCAAAATTTTTTAGATAGCCACTTCGTTCAACGTAGTAGAAAGTTCTGGAAATTAGTTTTGTGAGGATTACAACTCCCCCCCCCCCCACCTAGCCCTCAGGGCGAGGGTTGTAAGTTATCCCCTGGGGTCATATAAGGTTTCTATTGAAAGCGTTGTCGTAGAAACTTCAAACGGGTTCATTTGATTGGACATTGAAAGGGATAGTGCCTTTTTTAATAGTTGAAAGTGATTGGAGAAAGACTAACGCCCCTCTCATGCCCACCATTTTCCCAGACACAACCAATCAAAATTTTGAGATAGCCATTTTGTGTAACGTAGATGAAATTCCTGGAAATTAGGTCTTAGAGGATGACAACCACCCTCATAGCAATTAGGGTAAGAGTTGTAATTTATTCCCTGGGGCCATATAAGGTGTTTATAGGAAGTGCTGTCGTAGAAACTCGAAAAAGGCTCATTCGATTGGAATTCGAAAGGCCTAGTGCCGAAAGGCCAAAATGCACTGTGTTAATGCTAATTCCCAATAAGGCATCTCAGCAGTATCCCGAGAACGACTGAGGGTATTATGTTCAAACTTTTGGGGCTGCTTCTGCTCTTAAAATTTAACCAAGTCAAAATAGCGTAAGTGTATCCAAGCTATCAAAGAAAGTAAACAGATTTTTTTTGCAAATGGTATCAAGTTTTCCATTTCAGGTCAACTAGAAGAGGTATGAAACTAAATTAAACACTGCTATATGTGTCCGGATTTTTAAGAGTGTGTATGTTGTTAAAAATTGCTGCAAATTTTTCTCCAGCATACAAATAGCAGTCCAAACTATAAATTCTTAAAAAATCAAAAAGATTTAAAGTATTATTTTTTCTTTCTCAGAAAAGACTATGTCAATTTAAAACGAACAGAAATTAATTAAAAAAAAAATTCAAAAAAATAAGTTTTTCAAAGAAAATTAAAGAACTGCATTAAACAAAAAATGAGCAAAAATAAATCAAATAATCTACAAAGCGTGAAACTACCACAAATAATTTTTTTTTTTTTTTTTTTTTTTTTTTTTTTTTTTTTTTTTTTTTTTTAGCCAAGTAATTACCGTAATACATTATAAGAAAGATAAACACGATGGTGCAGTTATCATCAGGATCGCACCCTTTTGAGGGGGATATTTCTATCGTTTTCTAAGTTATTAAAATTTTCTTAAGGCTCTTAGCTGCTAATGGTTAATTTGAAAGTTAATAAATCTTAAAATTTTTATCTTTTGATATATTTATTATTGTATATATTTTTTTTTAACAAAGGCTACTATTTATTTACAGTTATCGAAGAAGAGTGAAGTTTAGCGAGTGACATTATTTTAAACAAAACATGTGATATGATGTTAAGGCATTTATTGTACTTTTCTTTTTAGATACTGAAGTTTGGAGCCAGATACTAACAGTTGGAGATTGTCCATCTCCCCGACAACGCCATTTATTCCTAGTATCTGGATTTAACCTTTACATTCATGGAGGGATTAGTAACAATAAGGAATTTGGAGACCTGTGGAAACTAGATCTAAGTATAATAAATCTGTATATATACATGTACATTTAAATCCATAAATCTATACATAATCTGCATACGGGAGACATTCGATAAGTAACAAAGGAAACTAAAGGTAGCCCAGAAACAATTTACCTTATGAGTAAAAAACTCTACTACTACTTCCACTAACAACTCACAGCAGCACCAAGCCGTCTGAGGCCCACACAGCTACGCACACTCCTCCTCAATCCCAATCTAACCACCATAAATCGCATAAAATTTTAACCACCTGAAAAAATTACACAATTTCAAAAAAGCGGGAAACCAACCTCAACAAGGGGAGTAACCGTGATGAAACTAACACTGTAAAACTGAAGATATAAGAGAACCAAGCATAGCAGAGCTTCACGTCCATATCTACGTAACTATAAAATTTCATACTTTCTGTGTGGGAAGGATTGGAACAGGTGTGTGTTTGTTGTTTCTTTGTCTTCCAGGAGCATTGCTAAGAATAAGTGGTCTTAAAAAGTTCTAGTGCCTCGAATAAATATGATAAGAAGTCGTACCCACAGAGAAGAAACATATTATGTTATTATGTGGTGCAAAACTGCGATTTTGGCCCTAAAAGGTAAAAATACTAACAAGCTGATCCACCAAATAGTTTAAATCTATACTTATTTGCATAATGTCAGTAGTGGGGCCACTCTGCTTTCAAAGTCAGCCCTATCAAATTTCCTATGACAACCCTATCTATCCCTTTTCCATTGAGTTTCAAATGCAGCCCTCTGACGTCAGGACACACCTGTTTCAAGGCGACATTCCCACCCATGGCAAGGTCAGGTGACACACTCCTTTGTTTTTTATGACGACCCTGGAAAGATTCCAAGCGCATATTCTATTTCTAGGTGAAATTCCCAGGTGTTTCATTTACTCTGAATGAGGTAAGTATGATAGAAAAGTAGTAATAATAGGAAAACTAAGACGTCACGGGCACATCCCCGTTTCAAGTGAATGTTACACCACGCGCCACACCCTCGCCTTTAAAGGGTCAGATAAGTGGAGCTGCCAACCCATCGCACCTGCATACTGTCACCTGTTCTATTAAAGGGAACACACATGGCAAGACTCCATGTCCGTACTTAAACGTAGGGAAACCTAACGTAAAGAAACCTTACTATAAAAATATTTCAAGTCTTACCTTTAAATGAAAAAATTCCAAAGTGAACCTTTAATAAACAGGGTGTATTAGTGACAAAGTACATCATAACATAACACCATGAAAATATTCCTTGTCTCACATTTAATGAAAAAAAACTTCAAAATGAACTTTGGAACATCAACAGAGTGCAGCAGTAATATGGTGAACTACTACAAAAATATTCCAAGTCTTACACTTCAATGAAAAAATTCCAAAGTGAACCTTAAAAGATCAACAGAGTGTAGCAGTGACAAGGTAAATTATAACATAACACTATGAAAATATTCCAAGTCTCTCATTTTATAGAAAAAATTCCAAAATGAACTTTGAAACATCAACAGAATGTAACAGTGATAATGTTAATCACAAAATAACACTATGAAAATATTTCAAGTCGCTCATTTGAAAGAAAATACATTCGAAATGAACTGTGAAACATCAACAGAGAGTAGCAGTGATATAATGAACTACTACAAGAATATTCTCAGTCTTACACTTCAATGAAAAAATTCCAAAGTGAACGTTTAAACGTCAACAGAGTGTTGTAGTGACAAGGTAAATCATAACATAGCACTATGAAAATATTCCAAGTCTCTCATTTCAACGAAAAAAATCCGAAATGAGCTTTGAAACACGGACATGATTGCCCTCGTTTCTTAATTGGCAATAACGGTTCAGGGTCTCGCCATTCAATTTTTCTCCTTTACCAAAATCCTTAATATCCATCCTCACATCCTCCAGTTCCTCTCACTTGCGTGTAAAGCGTTCAAAATCATTATAGTCCCCACAAATGTGAAATCTTTTTTCCTGCACTTTTTCTAGTTTAGCAAGTGAAATAGGAAGGCGATTAGATTATTATTTTAGTTGTAGGCTGCCTACTATCTACCTCCTGCTAGCTCTGCTGCTTTTAGACTGCAACAAAATATCTTAATATCTTCTACTGAATATTTTTATTTTAGAAAAGAACAAATGGCGTCTGTTGCGACAGCGAGGAGGCCCAAAAAAATTACACAGCCACATGGGTATCCTTTTAGATGGTTTTATATTCATTTTTGGTGGAATGAAAGAAGGAAAGTATCGCGGGAAATCATGGAAGCTTAAGATTGGTAAGTGCAGATGAAGATGAGTATATGAGTATACATTAAGCTAAGCTCAAGGCATAAATAATCTTATTAACCCTTTCTTTTTCTTTGTTGGGTTTTTCTACTGAATAATTCCCGTTAAGCACGATTTATGTAGGTTACGTATGATTTTGGCTCATTCCAATGTGTGAATCAAAATCTTATAGCTTACTTATTTATTTGTAACCTCTGTAACCTCTTAATGAGTCGCTTTTCAATTTATCGTTTCAAACAGTTCATGGTAACAAACTGCAATTAAGGGGCGATTCGGGCCAATAGTAACCGAAAGTCTAAAAAACAGAATCTAGATGAGAATGTATGCATTCAAAAATGGGCTTTTTATGCAGATTAAATATAAGAAAAACAAAGTTTGTTCAACTGAAAATAAGGAGCACCATTAAAACTAAAAACTAACATAAATTCTTCCGTTTATGAGGGGGGCTGTCCGATCCTCAATAACTCGCTCTTCACGCTAGAGTTTCTTTGTACTTTAAAAAAGCTTCTTATTCTAAATAAACATGCAACCCTTGGTTTTCAGGAGTCGTTTTAAAAGAATTGGGACATAAAGTCGAACTTTAGCGTAAAGAGTGAGATATAGAGGAGGGAGCATCCCTCTTATATACGAAGTAAATTCTGTTTGTTTTTTGTTTTGGTGTTGCTCCTTACTATGATTTGAAAAAATCTTCTTCTTTTATTTAATTTGTGGTCATTTTTTTGAATAATTTTAAAATTGAGTGACCAGAGAAAAAGTAAGACAAATAAAAGAATTTTATATATGAACTGTGGTGAATTCCCCCGAGTAAGATTTTGCTCTGGAAAGTTTATCCCTGGAAGCTTCCCTCACCAAGGAAAACTTTCCCCGTAAGGATCCCCCGACCCTTACTGAAGAAAATTCCTCTTCCCCGAAAAATGATCCTATACATCCCAATAACAACTACTATATGTAAATATTGGGCAACTTTCATAACTTACACCCGATTCCCAAGGAGTTCTAGGGGAGTAATGTCATCTTCAGAGGCAAGGTTTTTTTTCACTTTTCAACTATGCTGAACAAAATGACTATCTCAAAATTTTGACCGGATAAATTTGGGGGAAAAAAGGGGATAAGAAGAGGGGGGCTTGTTGCCTCCCAATCATTTTGGTCAATTAAATGTGACACTAAAACTTTAAATTTTCGTTCGAATGACCCCTCCCCTAATATTCAAGGAATATTGGTTTGATACAATCACCCCTAGAAAAAAGACAAACAAACAAAAAAGCAAAGAAACACGCATCAGTGATCTTTCCTCTGACAAATTATACAAAATTCCACATTTTTGCAAATGGGAGCTTGAAACCTCTACAGTAGAGTTGTCTTATGCACTTTATCTGACGGTGCAATTTTCATTAAGATTCCTTGGCTTTTTCAAGCTGATTATTCCGTGCATGAAAGGGGCTGTCCCCTCCTCAACGCCTCGCTCTTTACGCTAAAGTTTTTCATTGTTTAAACAAATAGAATTGTGATAAAGTCAAACTTTAGCGTAAAGAGCGAGGCGTTGAGGAGGGGACAGCCCCTTTCATGCACGGAATAATTTCTGTTCGTTTTAAGTTTTAACGTCGTTCCTTACTTTCAGTTAAAATAAACTTGTTTTTTTTTATTCAATTTTTGAACGTTTTTGAGATAATGCAGGTTTTGATTTTGGCTCACCGTACATGAATAATTAAAACAAAATTTGAATATTAATTTTACTTTTATTTGGTTAAATGGTTTCTCGAAACCTGTTTAATTTTATCTACGAACGTTTTTATTAGTAATTAATATACGTAACTTACAAATTAACTTACGTAACGAACTTCTATGTTAATATATTTTTAATATATATATATATATTCGAGGGTTCACCCCCTAGTCAATACCTTGCTCTTTAAGCTAAAGTTCAAATTTTGTTCCAATTCTTTAAAAATGACCTCTTAATCACAAATGCCGTTAATTAGAATAAATAGCTCTTAAGAAGGTAATAAATAATCTTTGGCTTAAAGAGCGAGGTATTGACTAGGGGGTGAACCCAATAATATACGCAATGTTTTCTTTCGTTTTAAGTTTTGATGTTGCTCCTTACTTTCAGTTAAGAAACTTGTTTTTTTTATATATAATTTCTGAGCTTTTTTTAAATAATGCTGGAAAATCCGGCGCCCCCTTCATAGGAATGTCCCTTCCCCCATGAAAACTTCCTTCATGGAAAGATGCTCCCACATAATCCCTGACCCACTCCCTACCCCCCCCCCCACTACCAGAAAAAAAAACCTGAAAACGTCTGTATACTTCCCAATAACCAATACTATATGTTAACATTTGGTAAAGTTCATAACTTTCAGCCCTCCCCCCGGGGACTTCGGGGGATTAAGCCATCCTAAAAGACATAGATATCATATTTTACACCAGGCTGAACAAAATGGATATCTCAAAATTTTGATCGGGTGACTTTGGGGAAAAAATGAGCGTGGGAGGAGGCCTAGTTGCCCTCCATTTTCTGGTCACTTAAAAAGAGCATTAGAACTTTTAATTTCCGTTTGAATGAGCCCTCCCACGATATTCTAGGACCACTGGGTCGATACGATCACCCCTGGATAAAAAAAACAAAAAAACAAATAAACACGCATCCGTGATCTTTCTTCCGGCAAAAAATGCAACATTCCACATTTTTGTAGATAGGAGCTTGAAACCTCTGCAATAGGGTTCTCTGATACGCTGAATATGATGATGGGATTTTCATTAAGGTGCTATAACTTTTAGGGAGTCTTTCCCCCCTTTTTTCGAAAATCAGCATATTTTTCTCAGGCGCGTAACTTTTGATAGTTAGGACTAAACTTGATGAAACTTATATATTTTAAATCAACATTAAAATATGATTCTTTTGATGTATCTATTGGTATCAAAATTCCGTTTTCCACAGTTTCGGTTACCATTGAGCCGGGTCGCTCATTACTTACAGTTCGTTCCCCCATTCAGATTTTCCCTTTTTTTGCAAAACAGACAAATTTTTTCAGGCTCGTAGCTTTAAATGGGGGAAATTTAAATGGTTATGGTTTTTAGGATATTGATATATTTGAAATCGGCATAAAAATCTAATTCTTTTTATCTATTTATATCAAAATTCAGTTTTTAAAAGTTTCGATTATTATTGGTCCAAGTCGCTTCTAACTTTCAGTTCGTTATCACGAATTATTTGACGGCGAGTTTATATAGTTCACTGGGTTTCATGTTACCCATGGAACAAAAGCAAGCCTGACGAGCCTGACGAAATTTATCAAATTTTTGGGGAAAAAAGGGGAACATCCTTAAAAAGCCAAGTGATCTTACTAAATATCAATCCATTAGATTCAGCATATCAGAGAACAGTTTTGTGGAGGTTTCGATCATCTATCTACATATATTTCCAATTTTGCTCTCCCCTCCCCCCCCCCCCCCCAAAAAAAAACAAGGATCATGTGGGTGTTTTTGAGTTTCTTTTCCATAGGAGTAATTGCAGCGAATCTTTGATACTAGAATGTCGGTAGAGGGCTCATTGAAACATAAATTAAAATTCTAAGGCTCTTTTTCGGTAACCAAAAACATCGTGGCATGGGAAAGTGACATTTTCTGCCATCTTTAGGTACCAAGCTACAATTTTGCCTCAAAGAGGACCTATTTCCTATAGATTAAAAAATCTGAGATAGCCGTTCGGTTTAAAAATATTACAAAACTATATATTGAGCCTTGTAAGCTGTAGAGGAAGCAATGCTGCATGCTGGTGCATTCATTCCTGAAAAGTAACATTCATTTAAAATAAATGGTTAATATGGACATTTATCTTAATACTTGATTAAACTAAGTTGATCTGCTCGATCTTCTAGGAAATTATGTTCCTTGATGCATAATACCACATCAGCCATCATAAAAGAGGGTGGTGGGCCATTGTGAAGGTGAGGAGGGGACATGATGTCTAAATGAGTGCATTTCAATGCCAAAATTGTCTAAAACCTTCACGAGCCCTTAGATAAATATAAAAAGGGTTATATGTCTATGGGGGGAGGGAGAGATTAGAAATTAATCTCTCATCACCTTTCGTGTAGACTAACCCTGAATCAGGATGTTGTATGGTAACGCCTCCCTTCCTATTGCACAAAAAAGCTTCTGACATTTATTTTAAATCTTCATTTAACCGAACGGATTTGCTTCACATTTCATAGAAATATACACAATGATGTAGAAGTACGCATCAGCTACTATATTGGAGAGTCGGTGGGCTATACTTGTGGGTGGATGAAGTTGCCAGTTGTCTCAAAGAGTGCATTTGAATGCCCAATTATTTTAGTTCTCACTGAGCCTTGCGATAAATATAGGATGGGTTTTACGGAAGGGGTATGGAGAAACTGATATCTAATTCCTCTTGATTCCTGGGTATATTGTTGGTCAATGCCTTTATTATTGTTTTGGACATCGTTGAAAAAAGAATAGGAATTAAATAAAAAAAACAAATCTTTTCAAATGAAAATAAGGGGGCAACATTAAAGCTTAAAGAGAACAGAAATCTTAAAAGAATCTTCATGCTGCAATATTCTTGTTGCTAATCAGTCATTCTTAAAGAATTTTGACTTTTCTGAATATCAGGGGTTTTGCCCCCTCCTCAATCCCCACTCTTTACGCTAAAGTCTTTTTTTTGTCCAGTTTCTTTTCGGGTCCTGGGTATTTTCCTAGCTCTGTCTAGTCGTATCTGTCTAGTCAAAACGCCTGCCTAAATATTCATTTACTCTATACTCACTAAAAATTGATTTCACCCTAACACTGTAATCATTTTTTTTTCTCTCTTCCTGTTTTTAGCTTAAATCTGTTTTCAATAGCTGACAAACCTTTTCCCTATAACCATTTACAACGAGTTTAATTTTACTCATTCTAATAAGATTCTTGATTTCTCCTTTTGTATTCTCTTACTTTGTTTTATTAGTATTTGTTTATCCACCCTTATACTTTTTCCCTGAGAATTCTTAGCAAATTAAATGAGCTGTTATTTTACTAATTTACAGTTTCATTAATAGAATGGCTTTAATTCTTGACCCAGAATAATGCATATGAAATCATTTTTAAGAAATCATTTTGTTTTTGGCTTAAAAGATTTTCTACATCAAGCTGTTTTTTTTTTCTCTCTAAAGAGAGTTTTAGTACTTGTGATGTTATTCTTTTTGTTTCAGATACGTTAACTTGGGAGAAGGTAGTCAGTCCTTTAATGACTCCAAGTGATCGTGCTAGTTCCTCAATTCACGAAGTTCCTAATATGTATTTACCTTCAGTTTTGGAAGCACTTCATTCCCCAGCGTCCTTTTTACAAGTGCCACTAATTTTTTCAAGTGTATCATCTAGTGTTTTGCAACCAAGATCAACAGATGGAGTTCAAAGAGTTTCTTCGCTGCCAAACGTTCTATCATCTAGACTTGGAATTCGGAGACAAAGCTTGGCAAACTGTTCCACAACAAAAGAAAAAGAAGATAACCATGCATGTGGGAAAATTCTGAATGCAAAAAAGAATGTGTTTAGTTTAGAAAACAACGTCAATGCTTGTGATTTTAAGTGTTTCTTGCTTTTGGGGGGTGTAGGAGAACAAGAATGCATCAGAAGTTCAAGTTCCTTATCTGTATGGGCAGCTTTGTTATAAAGTAGGTCTTATTAACTTGCATTTAACAGTATTATAGCGTTACCTATTAGTTCAAATTCAATCAAAAGAAATGGCGTTAATTCTATGCACCATTTCTTTTAAAAATCCTGATAGACTCCTTTGGCTTCGTCAAACGTAAAGGTCCACTGTTGCTGCCCTATACGTCTCTAACGTCAGAGGATCTAAGTCTAAGCAAGAAAAATTATAAAATTATTTTCACAGGACGAGGGTTGTGGGTAGCTGATAACAGGTAGGCATAAAACCGTATAAAGACAACAGTTTATAGTTGGGATTAATATTTATGGAGTACTGCACACACTATTTTTTAAAGACAGGAAGGAGCAGCAAGTGCTGACCCGTTGGAAGATAGAGGACCAATAAAAATGACCGGGGAAGATAATTAAAATTTTAGACCGGTAATTCTCTCAGGAAGGAACTCAAGATAGTCTTGTCAGGCTGTGGCTTTTTGCTAGCTGGTCATTTATAGGTTATTGAAATTTAATGTAACGATGTTGCTAAAAATACTAAAAAAAATCTCTAAGGCCTTCAGAGGTCAATGAAAACTGAAAGTGCTGAATCAAATAGCATAGAAAAGTCTTGAGCTTAGAAGGGGGTTGGTATATGCAATCCAACCCCTACTCACCGTTACTGGGTGCCCATATTCTAGCAGTTTTATGCCTCTCCCAATATCCATCGTTACGAGCTTTTTCTTATGTTTTGTATTTTTAAGGTATTATTTCTATTGTGGACTCTTTTAAAATATAAGAATTTGGTTCAGGCACATACAAACTTCCATTTCTAGGAAAAACAACAAAAATAAAATTACATAAACTTATAGGCCATTAGGAGCCATCATAGAGATTAGATCGAGTACCCAACCCCAAATTCATAACTCTTGGACTGGTTTGATTGAAGTCCACCCAACCAGTCTACTAAGACTTTTTTTTTTTTGGCAAGCCTTCTGGGGTCTTCAATCTTTAGAGGCTACGTTTGCAGTCCTTAGATATGACCAAAAGAAAGTAAGGAATTAAATTTTTTGCAAAAACAAATATTTGAAAACTACTACTACTACTACTAACAACTCACCGCAGCCCCAAGCCGCCTGAGGCCAACACAGCTACGCACGCTCCTCCTCCACCCCAATCTATTCAAAGCCTCGCTTTTTACACCCGCCGACGAAGTTTCCATTTCCTTTAAATATTTCTTTATGACGTCCTCCCACCCCAGACGGGACAGACGGCAATCTGTCATCCTTCATCCGCACAACGTGCCCTAGCCACCTCAACCTTTCTTTCATTATAGCCCTCGAGAGCGGTATTTAACCACATTTTTCGCATAGCCTATTGTTTGAAATACGGTCAGTCAGCCGGGTACCCAGAACAATCCTTAAGCAATTTCTCTGGAAATTAAATAAAAAAAACAAGTTTTTTAAACTGAAAGTAAGGAGCAACATTAAAACTTAAAACGAACAGAAATTATTCCGTATATGAAAGGGGCTGTCCCCTCCTCAACGCCTCGCTCTTTACGCTAAAGTTTTTTCTTGTTTT